>VMKM01003197.1:0-43728 GCA_008360985.2 Macquaria ambigua
CAGGAAGTCATTCCTGCCTGTGGCGATCAAACTTTATAACTCCTCCCTCAGAGTGTCAGACACCTGAGCAGAACTCATTTACGGACTCATGATGTGCAATAACATATTCATAACTAAGTGCAATAACTTATTCATAGTATTCATAACTATGTGCAATAACTTCTTCATTACAATGTGCAATAACCTTCTCTTTATTATAGCAA
This sequence comes from Macquaria ambigua, assembly GCA_008360985.2. Taxonomy (NCBI): domain Eukaryota; kingdom Metazoa; phylum Chordata; class Actinopteri; order Centrarchiformes; family Percichthyidae; genus Macquaria; species Macquaria ambigua. The sequence continues at coordinate 204 of VMKM01003197.1, forward strand.
TTATTTCTTATTTGTACTTATTGTATTTTACACTTATATTTTATGTCTATTTAAATTCCATTTATTTATCTCCTTTCTACTAGTACTTCTCTATACATGTGAGCGACTGTAACCGCATAATTTCCCCTGAGGGGATCAATAAAGTATTCTGATTCTGATTCTAAAACCCTCAAGTCAGTACAGAATCTGCGCTCATGCCCGTCAGGAGTAGTGAGTAGTTCAAGCAGTTCAGAGACATATCTTCACATCATCCTGAGCTGTCACAGATGCCACAGTTTTTTGTTACTGTAATTTATTAAAGACAAAAACAATACTTGTGACATACAAACATACAAGAGACATGCAAAGACCAATACACAGTCACGGGAGGGGGGTTGGGGAAGTGGGGGTGTCAAGGTGAAGACACCAATACCCCAATCTTTCTGCAAATGGGACAGGTTTGTGGTGCCTCCAACCTAACACCCTCACAAAAGTAGAGTGCAGAGTAATATCCTTTACAAGAGAATGATATTATTGATGTAATACGAATCATGAAGCCCACTTCATTGGGAATGAAACGGAGATGGAGTGGCATCATAAGACGCCTCAAAGACACACAAAATATACACAAACCAACCCAACCGGTGGAGAGAGAGATAGAGTGATGGGGATGGTGTTCATATATCTGATGTCTCAGTAGAGCATTGAAGTAAAGCATGTCTCAGTACAGCACAGAGGTAAATGCAGTAAAAAAAAAAGAAATCTCCTAAGAGTTCAGTTGCAGCCAGTAGTGATATTATAATTATTTGAACACCAAGTTCAAATTCAAGTTTATTCAAGCTTTATGTCTGATGTTATTGATATTCCTGTAGATTAAAAGTGAATTCTCTTCACCTTCATTAAGTTTCTTTTCTCAACCACAACCTGCCTTGTGGCTAAGTGTATATCCATTCTGTGATATTATATATAAACCTGCTCTTTGGTTTGACACATACACCACATGTCTGGGGAAGAATGCATCGCATTTGCTGAAACACGGTTGTGTCTATATGCTAACCCTAGATTTGCGAAACTCTCGCACATACACCATGCACCATGGATGTATTATAAGAGCTCTTATGCACTGAACGCGCGAGCAATGGCAGATATACTGGGACCTGCTTCAAAATATTCTTGTCTCAAGTTTGAAGTGCATCTGCATTCGTATGTTTTAAAGAGAATCAGTGCACTTGAAATGCTTCCTTATTCTTGCTCCTTGGTCTAGATGTCAGATAAATAGAAAGTGCAAGTGCTTAAACTACATTTAAACCAGTATACGGAACAAAACAATGCTTCCAAAATATCAATGCTCCTCACCTTTTCAGAGTCTTCTAGTCTGCACACAGCTTAAGCCTATTGATAGTGTTTTGAAAGTCTGATCTAGTACACCAGCAGCTTTCATTTAATATAAAAAGTCAACAACCACACCTAATGTCTGTCTATGTACCTAATAAGTAGTCCCAAAACCAAATAGTCTTTGTAAGTTTCTGCTAAATCACATCTCATCACAAACCTTTGACCTTATTAAGACAAAGGAAGATTGTTAATCCTCATGGCCAGGTTGGAGTCCAGAGACTGGACATCAAGGCCGAGAGACTGAACTGAGCCCAGTGGCGTCATCCCTCACACTCGCTCTGAGAGGCGTGAAGGCCAGAGAGGAGACTCTGTCCTTGGTTACCAGCTGTTACAGCCGGACACTGGAAGTCATCTCACTTGACAGATCAGGATGGATGGCTGAAATCTTTGTCTTATCTTGGTAGGCTGAGGATCTCTACTGCAAGTCCAATGAAGACAGATGAGCACTAACGTGGGCTGATTTTGGGGACACTCTTGTGCCATCCCTCAAGTGGAAGGAGGCCGGAGGACCACCAGGGTGGACAGGCTGATGTCCTTGGCCGCTGGGGCGACTTGAGCTCTACATCTTCAGGGACGAGGGGGAAGGATGAGATGGGCTGCCGGTGTTTTTCATCAGCTATACTGAGGCAGAGCATTGATGTATGACGGGAGTTTTCCTCTAACACTTGGTCCGGTGGATCAATAGTGTGAGAGCAGGCAGAGCTGGGGAGGGATCTTATGAACAACAAGCTGCTCACACAGAATGATGGTGGGTCTTCCTCCCGGGACCTCTGATGCTGGGGAGCAACTGAGGCTGTGATTACATATGGAACACCACACGGCAGCCTCTGAAACTCATCCCTCCTCAGTGGGCTGAGCTACTTTCTGCAGAATGTGAAAAGAGAAGTCCCTCTCTTCTCTGAAGTCTCCCTTGTTGTTGTTGTCAGCTCATTCAGTCTGTTGCTCTTTTCTTAGACATTTTAGTTTTGATTTTGTTTTTTGACATCAAACCGCTTGGTGAATTCTGTAACACAGATAAGACTGATTATACAGGAAGAAAAATACAGCTGGAACCAGAACCAGTGGAAAACAAGTGGTGAGACTGCAAACAGCAGTGTGTTAAACAACACAGTGTCTGTGTTGGTGTGCCATGTTGTTTTAGGTACAGGTAAGAAAATGAAATAGGATCCAGGAAAGCAGGCCATTTCTGGACTTTTTGGATTCCTATATTATTTATATTATAATATATAATATTATATTATATTTTATTTTATTTTATTATATATATATTTTATTATCTTAAATGCGACTTTCTTCAACTTCATCATCTCTCATTTAATAGTTTTACATGAACACTAGTCCCTTTCACTGTCTTATCCTGGTTTTAATCATGTCCAGGATATAATAAGAAACCTGATTATTAAAGTGTAAGTCCACCCTCAAATTCAGCTAGAACCCTCTCTCCCAGCAAATAAAAAAAAAAAAACTGTAAGAGGCATGGCCTCGTGGCTACATAGTGTGTGGGTCAGGGGAAACGGGGGAGACTGACTGACACTGATTAAAGTATTTTTTTATATACATTTCATGACGTAGACAGGTCCCAACCGGTTGACTCTACGTCAGCATTGGCCTCGCAGGTTCAGGGCTGATTTAAAACCGTAGATGGCATGTTGAGCCATTTTAAACCCATGAAATGCCAGTTTTTATACATTTGGTGAGAAATGTCAATAGTAACACTAGCACTGATGTGTTTCATTGTAGTACAGTCATATCATTAAGTTTACAGCTCAAAAAACATGTTTACGTGTGCAGTACCTCTTTAATATCTGTGTTTGATTCTAACATTATTCAGGTTACTGATCATCTGTGCAGGAGTGTCTCTGACTCTTCAACATCACAGACAGACCATCATTTCTTTGCTCAGCTGCTGGTATTATATGATTATGATCCAATATTTATTTTAATTCTATTTTTCACAATTTTCTCCTTCATTTTATTACTTACAGTGCACACTTTAGGCCTGCTTTAAAAGTGAAATGTTAAAAAGTAAGTTAAAGTATATTTTATGGCAGAATAGCTCAGAATTAAGGTTAAGACAGGCTCTTCAATCGTAGCATTAACAAAATACTGAAGTTTAGAGGTGTGGTTTACTTGCAAAATGTAGCTGAAATAGACACAAATCGACTCTCCGCTCTCTCACTGCTGCATGCTGTGTATAATTAACTAAAATTTATGCTGTTTTTAAAAATTGTAGTGGTTCAGTGGGTCACACACTCACAACACTATGTGGTCAGTGTTTTAACGGTGCACAGTGGGGCAGTTTTGACAGCTGTCATTCCAGGAGCAAACATCTGGATTTATAGCTCATAACTATTAATCATTAAATGCCTGGATTGGTCCCGATCTAGATAGTGTGGATCAGCTCGGGACATCCTTACATGACTTTAATTTCAGGCTGTAGATTGTTGCTTATCATGGTAGGTTTTCTTTTGTTTAACCTACTGACACAATGAGTACTACATGACTGGAGTTGAGGACGCACCTGCATGCCTAAAAACGGCCCAGCAGGAAAGATCTATGGCTTTAAAGGTTTAAAGGTGGGGTAGGCAGTATTTTTTGACATCATTGGGCAAAAATTCCATAACAACCGTTCAGCATATTGTAAATTAAGTGGTCTGTTGGATCTGTTTTCTGATCAAGACGTACACAGGCAAATTACACTGCTCACAAAATCTACCACCGTTCAAGTAATCTACACAATGCAGCGTGCATTGTCTTAGAAGATTATTATTAATTTTGAGTTGTATATACAGAACACCTGGTTCTTGCATTGATCAATTTATGAATACCACCATTGATATTTTTGGTAAAGTATGTGATAAGAAATCACTCTTTGTGTGTGGTGACGTTAATATTGATTTGTTAAAATGGAATGAACATTAACTAACAACAGACTTTTGCAATGCAATGTTTAGTTTTGGTCTTTGGCCCAGATATAATTTTAAGAAAATAAACATTTACAGAAAATATATTTGAACTGGTAAATTAATGAATAAAATAGGGAAAAGGCGGGAAATTAGTCTTTTTGGTGGTTAGTCAAAACATTTCTTCAGGTGGTGTGGTGGTGATGGGGGGATCTTGATCCTGGCTACGGCTCTGGGATACATAGGTACTATGTGGAGACCACAAGACCACTTTGATTGTGTTGATTGTTCTCTTGTAAGTTTCAGAAGCCAGAAGAGTTTGTTGCTGAAGAGGAGATTTAGTCATTTTCACTGCACTGCGAGCTGACTGCAATGTCTCTATAAATTAAAGATTCCTCTGTTTTCCTGTGCCTTTAATTGAATAATATTCTTTACTGCACTTTTATCTTTCTTTATTCAATTCAGGACAACTTAATGTAATTGTTGTCTATTTAAAAGAATGAATTCTACTTGAATAACTGAGATTATTTCCTCTTTATTACATTTTTTAAATGTTGTTTTAATGGATTTTTTTGCAATATGTAAAGCACTTTGAACCCAGCCCACTTTGACTTTCCTTTTAGAGCCCATTTCAAGGGCCATTTCACACAGTTGTACTTTGTGCTGCAGAACAAGCTGAACAAAACACAATGCTAGTTCCACTAATTTATTGCATGTTTTTTTTTGTTTTTATATCTTTTGTATTTGTGTGTGTGAACATAGTGATGATAAGGGTTCAGACATCATTCTATCAAGCTTCAACACTTAACCATAAAACTTTAAATTAATTAAATGGACTCACATTTTCCCCTGTGACTGTCACCAGACAGTAACTTCAGTATGACCAATAGGAGCTGAGGGACAGTGTTCACTCGGTCATCGTGTCTGGTGGGGCAGGGCTGCTATCTGACTGCTGGACAGTGAACTGCTAACCTGGCAGAGCACACTTGAACCTTGACACAGACGAGTGAAAACAGTGCAGCTTTGAGGATCAGCAAGCCATTTAAACTTGCTGACTTGTATCATTTTTACTGGAATGCCATGAAAGGCTTTAATAAATCTATTTGATTAAAAGAAACATATCTGTCATGTTCATTTAATAGCATATTGGACACTGTTAGTGTTCGACGAGGGTGTCATAACATGGATTGATAGAGCTGAAACACATTCAGGGGGATTGATGGGGTTTCATTTGATTTCATTACTCTGGATCAGCATTCAAAGGGCCAAATGATGTGCAAGCACAAGTCACAAGTCATCTTTCAAGTGGGTTGACTTAATGCCAGCTCATCCTCCTTCTGTGGTGTATAAGCATGGCGGACAATTAACTTGATAGATTCTGAGACTAGAGGAGGATTTCTGTGATGGAGCGCAGCATGGAGTTTAAGTGTTTCTCTGTAAAAATCAAAGCACATACAGTCAGAGTGCATATAGATGTGGCCACTGCTTTAAAATGATATTGCTGAACGTTTTTCATCCTTTTCTGCTTCTGTTTTTCTGGGGGGCAGAGCGATGGCTGTGAGATGGCCGGTGGGTCGTACACGTAGTAATGCAGGATAGTTGTTCCTGGGATGATCTCTTTCTTTCTCATTTTTTATGTAATGCATTGCTTTTGTGACACTTTTCACACATGAGGAACAAACAGCACGAAAATGCAAAATACTCACCTGCAAATATTTCACATCAAAACTATTCATACCAGCAGCGATGCAAATTTGCAATAGATAGATAGATAGATAGATACATTTGCGCCAGCTCATTCTTCAGAAAAAAATATCCGACACTGAAATACTAAAAATACGACACTGGAGCTCTCATATAAAGCCTATGTGTGCTTCAATATGTGTGCTCCAGTGTCTTATGTTACTGCCTTGCTACCAACTCGACTACATCCAACAGTAAACTCCACCAGCTCCTCACTATCCTGCATCTGATGCTGCTCTACACGTTGTGCTTGAGTTCACTGTCTTTATCATTTTGGTGTCATATAATACAGTGTGATGAGAGACACAAACAATCAACAGGTCTGCCATTGTCATTAGTTGTGACGTGACGCCTGTTCCACACACTCTGTGTATGTTACTAGCTAGCTTACAGCTAACACTGGAAAAATTGGTACATTGGCTGTTTGGGTCAAGTACACACAGTCTGCAAAAATATCCAGTGGTCAAACTCACTTGAATAAAGCAACGTGAAAATTCGCTTTGCGTTACTTGGTTGATTTTCATGAGATTATTCAAATAGATTCTTCATTTCAGCAGGTTTATCAACAGATCAACACGACTCAAAACTTTTTTGAGATTGCAGCCAATCCCCTTCTCAGCAGAGCAAATGACACACTACAGTCTGCCCTTGTCCCTGGCAGCAGTGTACCACACGGTGATGGAGGAGGTGAGGATGGACTCGATGCACCATCACTGACTTTGGCAGGTTGAACTTCTTCAGCTGCCGCAGGAAATACATCCTCTGCTGTTCCTTCTTGGTGAGGGAGCTCGTGTTCAGCTCCCACTTGAGGTCCTGGGTGTCGACTGAGAAATCACAGAGGGTGATGGAGGTGGGAAATCTGAAATCCACAATCATCTCCACTGTCTTTAGAGCATTGACCTCCAAGTTATTTTGTCTGCACTAGGTCACCAGTTGGTCAATCTCCCACCTGTAGGAGGACTCATCCCCACCAGAGATGTGCCCAATGAGGGTGATGTCATCTGCAAACATCAAGATCTTGACAGACTGATGACTGCAGCTGTTTGTGTATTGCACCAGTTCCCCTCACCGGTTCCCCTTAAGGCTTTGGTTACCTTCACCAGTTCCCCTTATTGTCACCATGTGATAATAACATAATGTTGACAAAAAAATAAAGGCAACTCATCGTTCACTCAGATGGATTACCAATCTCAAGAAAGGTTCATGTCTTCGCAAATTTACATTTGTAGTATATGAAATATCAATGGCACTCTAAAAGGTGTGAAATGAATCATAAACTTTAAGCAGGTTTTCAGCAGTAATGTAAAGAAAACCATGAAAAGCAAAAGTGTGGGTCTTGAAATCTACAGGACAATCAAACAGTTTTGGACATCAATGAAAAAGTGCACATGCATCAATAGATAAATCTGCACATTTCTCTTAATTTCGGGACAGAGAAGACAACAAATACAAGGTGACCCAGGACACAGTCTGCATAACTGAATGCAAGTATTTATTTCTGCTCTCTTTGTTGGTCACTGTTCACTGCAATGCTAAGTATGTAATTCATCTGAAAATTATCTACAGGGGAATTAAGGATAGAAATTAATTACAGGCATGAGTTGCTTCAGTATTGCTTGATGTCATGTTTGGTGCATCACGTTCCACACCAGCAAGCACTGTCACTTGCCTCTCAAGAGTTATTGGCATCTAACAATATTAGAGAGAAATTCGACAGAGCATGACAATCAAGATCCATTTCCCTTTACTGTGGCCTTGTATACCAAGTAGCCACACAGCCGCATGGTGAGTCCAGTCATGACCTCGTGAAAAATGACAACATGAGCCTTGTGTGGTCCATCGCTCTGCCTCTCCAACACTGAAACTTGTCTGATTTATACTTTTCCATTCTGAGAAAGAAAGCTCAAAGGAGCATAAAACTGATTCATAACAGATGATATTTGGAGCAAAGCTTCAGGTTTACAGGCTGGGTCTGACCTTTATTTGAAATGAGTTTACATGCCAACAACTGATGCCATGCTCGATGTTGCTTTCAGGCACACAGTTAAGAGGGGAGCGCAAGTTAATATTGTACTGAAGTAGCTGCAGATACATGACTGCAAAATGTAACTGTAATAAGAGTTGCAATGAAAAAATGCACCAATGAAATAAACAGGCATATTTGAAAAACACAGTGCATGTTGGTGCATATTCAAATCAAAGTAGGAAGCATTTCTACTGTGAACTTAAAATGCAATTAAAGCTGTAAGCAGCGATGAACGGGTCCTCGCACATTTGCGCACGTCAGGGTGTGCAGCATCCGTCGCTTCACGACTGGACGCCAGGCACGCAGAGGTTAACCTGAGTAAACAGGAAGATTCCCGGCAGGCCGGGCTGGTTGCTGGGCCGTGAGGACCGGTGATGGGGTCAGCAAACACAGTCATTTTATAAATAGATAATTCATCTCAGCGCCCATAAAAAATAAAATAATCAGGGTTTTCCCTAACACTATAACACTTTGGTGCACCGCCCAAGTGTTTTTCACAGCGTGTTAGTTGAATGAGAAGAAATTATACTGAGAGTTCTCTATCATGTTTTGCTGTCATCTATGGTCACACTGGTTTTTCTGTCCTCTCAAAAATAGTTAAGAGGACAGAGGACAGAGGACAGAGGACAGTGTGTGTGTGTGTGTGTGTGTGTGTGTGTGTGTGTGTGTGTGTGTGTGTGTGTGTGTGGCTCCTGCACACACACACACCTATCATCTCACAAATGTGTGGGTAGCTCCTACACACACACACACACACACACACACACAAACACACAGCAGAGCAGAGAAATTTCTTTCATATTCATATTTCATATATACGTATGTATATGTTTTAGAAAAATACAAATTGTGAATAATAAGATAGTAAAGAATACTGCACTGTAGCAGATTTACATAGTAAAGCTATAATTATGTATCTCCAGCATAATGGGTTGTGAACTAAAGTGGGCTGGTCTGAAGCATGAAACTCCTTGGCTGAAAATGAGTCCCACTCCGGCCCTGCTGGACACCAACCGATTGACACAGATCTGAATTTTCATGTGTTGTGGACAATGGACAAAAGAGTGAAATGTATCTGCCTGATAATGTTCCTGAGTGAAGTTTAGAAAGAATGAAGAAGACAGACATCAGTCAGAGTCAGTCCTTCCTCCTGTCCTCCTCCCTCTGCTGCTGTGTCATGTAAATCTAATAATGATTGTCTCAAAAGGCTTACTTCTTGTTTTCAGTAGGTGGTGCTATGACCATGACTGAATATTGTCATATAAATGTACTCAGACCTGTAATCTTATCCAGCATGAGAAATTTGGAGCAGATTGGATTGTGTACACTCAGTTTCAATTTCAAGTATTTATTGTCATATGCACAGTAAGGAAACATGTTACATGTTCAAGTATAGTTACATGAGGTAGTCCATGATTATAGACTCCTGTCAGCTGTTTAGGAGTCTGATGGCAGTGGGAAAGAAAGAGTTCTTTAGTCTAGAAGTCCTGCATTTCATGCTTCTGTACCTCCGGCCTGAGGGTAGAAGTGTGAACAGTCTGTGCTGGGGGTGGGTGGGGTCCTTGAGGATGGAGGCAGCTCTCCTGTGGACTCTGTGATGGTAAATACTCTGCAGAGAGGGCAGTGGAGTCCTGGTGATCTTCTTAGCAGTCTTCACCACTCTCTGCAGGCGTTTGTGATCTGTAACAGTAGTGCTGCCATATCACACGGTGATGCAGCTGGTCAATATGCTCTCAACAATGCAGCTGTAGAAGTTGCTGAGGATCTTAGTTGACATGCCAAACTTCCGTAGCCTCCTCAGAAAGTACAGCCGCTGTTGAGCTCTCATGACCAGCTGTGTGGTATTGACTGTCCAAGTGAGGTCCTCACTGATGTAGACGCCCAGGTATTTGAAGCTGCTGACCCTTTCCACTTCAAGCTCCCGGGTGAACAGTGGCTGATGAGGTCTCCTCCCCTTCCTCATGTCCACTATCATCTCCTTCGTCTTGTCCGTGTTGAGGGTGAGGTTGTTGTCCTCACACCATGACACCAGACTGGCCACCTCCCTCCTGTAGGCCGCTTTGTCCCCGCCAGTGATACGTCCTATCACTGTGGTGTCATCCGCAAACTTTAGGATGATGTTGTCCTTGTGGGAGGCGACACAGTCGGAGGTGAACAGGGTGTAGAGGATGGGGCTGAGGACGCATCCCTGTGGAGTGCCAATATTTGTAATAATGCTGGCTGAAGTCCTATTACCAATCCTGACAGACTGGGGCCTGCCAGTCAGAAAATCTAGGACCCAGTTACAGAGAGTGGGGAGCAGACCAAGCGTAGACAGTTTGTGGATGAGTTTTTGGGGGATGACCGTGTTGAAAGCAGAGCTGTAGTCAACAAGGAGCATCCTGATGTAGGAGTCTTTATTTTCCAGGTGGGAGAGGGTGGGAGAGGGAGTTACAAGAACTTCCTGTTTTATGGCGGAACATGGAAGTTCAACGCCACGTCACGGGCACAACATTCAATGAAATACCAGGCTTTACACGACTTTTAATCACAAAGGTCTTTAGATTGTACAGCCCAAATTTGAAGAGGATCTGATTTATTCTCTAGGAGAAGTTCATTAAAGTACAGAGCCTTCAAATGACAAAAAATTGCCTAATATTGCACAGAAACATTCAAAATGGCTTCCTGTTGGGTTTAGGATATGGCTCCAAGAAGCTTTTTTCTAGACATGACGCATCTGCCATTTCATGAGTTTTTGAGCATGTTTAGCCCCTCAAAAGTGTGATATATTTGGACAAAGAATAGAATAGTAATAATTCCTTCCTTCCTTACAATAGGGACCTCGCACAGGTCTGTGCTCTGGCCCTAAATATCTTTTCTGACATCTTTTAGTGATGGTGGACAGCACTTTTCAAGTAAGAAAAAATGGTATGCTAAATTCCAAAGTCAGAGAAAAGTGTGAACATTCCAGTAATCTATCGAAGGTTAGCTAACATTAGCCACCATAAGATACTGGTCATACCAGACCAAGTAACGCTGTAGCAGTTAAAACTGCTTAGTGGAAGAGTGTGTTTTATTGCTTATGAAGAGGAAGATGGTGTTATGTCTTCTTTCAAAATGTACATGGTCTCAGTTTACAGGAAGTGTCCAACTTAAAGATAAGTGTTAATATGACAAAATACTGTTAAAGGATAAGGTTGGTAATGTTCTATATTTTTTTTACTGTCAACAAATCCCATGAAAAGACCCACACCAACAATTAACATGTATTGTGTGTGTCTGATATATCTCATTCCTCTGTGCCACAGAGCTCCGTTGCTGTATAAAACTATTAAAAACACGAGTGAGCCACACTGTTTCACTGGGTGACATGTTCCTTCATTACCATGAACACACACACTGTAGTTTATTTTGACTCAAACTAGAGCACCAAATGTGGATTAATCCGCCACTGAAAAAAGTCCCTAACAAATGCACTATTTTATGCTGTTTGAGTAATTTTTGATTTGTTTGCTGTTTTAGAAAATTAGATGACCAGATGTCCTTCGCTGCCAACATTGTTGCGATCACCCGCTCCTGCAGATTCACCCTCCACAGCATCAGGAGGATACGTCCATTAAATGTAAATGTAGCACTTGAAGCAGCATATTTAATGTACTTGCATGATGCTTGCAACTTTGGGTAGTATCCACATGGTTGAATGAACTTATTGTAAGTTGCTTTGGATAAAAGCGTCAGCTAAATAAATGTAATGTAATGTAAAGAAATGTTATATGTGACGCGCACACACACACACACACACACACACACACACACACACACACACACACACACAACCCAGAACAGATCTTTCAGCAGTTGGTTGTACAGCTAAACCCATTTCTGCAACACTGTTTCACATTAGCACAACAGTCACTTTCTAAGCAGCTCTGCATCTGCTCAGCGTATCTTTCAAGTTTAGTCCAGTTAAACCATTTCCATAATTCATGAGTTTATTTGCATGCTAATTAGCAAATAGACTGAGATATGTCAGGCTTTAATTGCTAATGGGGCTGAAAGGTCAGTTCAGTCAAGAGCTTATGACAGTGTGTGACAGACAATGAGCAAACACGGCAAAAAAAACAAATACAGGGTGTGTGAAAATAACTCTGGGTCCAAATGGCCTCGCTTTGAGCTGCTGTGATCAGGAGAAACCTTTAACAAAAGTGAGCAGCAACGTGCTTCATTAAGGTAAAAATTATCCTCATTTTGTTTGTTTTTACATAATGCACACAAAAAATTCTTAGAAGTGTGAATATATTCTTATAATTTGTTTGTTGTGTGATTAGCCAGTATTCATGTAGCTGTCTCACAGTCAGGATAATTAGCAAAGTCAGTTAATGCACTGAAAACACGAGAATATTATGCACAAGATGAAATTCACTTTACTTTGCGAGTATAAAAATAACGCAATGACTACCTAAATGTAGACCATGTAGAGTACAATAGGTTTCAGTAAATATCCCTTAAGTACAGGCCTTTTAGATATCCTGAAATATTTGAGATTTTCCATCCATACTAGTCTCTGTTATGTGGCAAGCTCCAAAAATACTGGTATTTCCCATAACGCAACCGAAAGCATCTTTTGTTACTCTCCCTGCCTGGTAAATGCCCAGTTTGTAATGTTAGAAAGCTGTAGTCTACGAGCCCAAGCTGAAATAACCCAGATGACATCATCAGGGTCAGAACACACACACACACACACACACACACACACACACTGTTTATTTTGATTCAGTCCCACATACACCATCCTGCTACCAGAAATACTCAAATGTCGCTGAAAATAGTCCTCAAAAAATGCACTATTTCCTGCTGTTTGAGTAATGTTTGATAAATACTACAGTCTTTGCTGTTTTGGAAAACTGCTTTTTAAAATGAAAATATAAAAATAAAACTTAGTAGTAATTATGATGGGAGCAAAGGAGGAAGTCAGGTGATGATTTGTAACAGTTTTGGAAGGCACAAACAAGGGGAAAAGGAGATTGATGTGTGACACCTTGCACACCCATGCAAATCAACCAAGCAACAGTACAGGTAAACTGACTGGAACGCACAAATGAAAACCAAATAAGGCTCACAGGATTGTCACTTCTTGACCAAACTATTCACACCATACTGCACTACATGACAGTACAGTGGGACGTCCCTCTCCCACAGGCTGTAAAGCACTGCGAGGGCTCGTCAAGGACACAGACCATCCATTCGGCCTTGTTATGTTGGAGTCAGAAAATGGCCTTCCTCCGATGGCTGGATGAGTGCAAGAATATCCACTTAAGGCTAAGCCAATCTCTTCCTTTTGCATATCGCTGAAACATCACTTAACATTTCACCTCAACACTTCAACTTCTCAGTGTTATAAAAGTGACACATATTACCTACTAAAGGAAATGGGATCATGAAATGGCCCATAAATCATAACAAGCACTGCTCTCTCCGGAAACATGCTGATGAGTTCTCCAACTTGGGTCTAAATATTATGACTCGGTGATGGGTGTGAACTGCCGGCAATCAACCAAAGTGCAGATTGTCAACTATTTTACAAATCAGATATTGTCATGTTGTGATCGGAGTGTCAAAGAACCTTTTTATCTTCTTGAAAAGGGTTCGAGTTAAGGTCAGGGCTAGGGTTACAGCCAGGGTTAGGCGAAAATATTTTTTGAAGACTTCCCTCTGGCTTTGCAGTTTAAATAGGGAATCGAAGGCAGTGCACAGGCCATCGCATGTCACTCAAAACCATCCTCCCCATGTGGACCACCATAGGATAAAGCAGAGGAGAGAAAGAGAGACAAAAGAGGGGCAGAGGATAGATGCAAAGCAAAGAAAGGAGATATGAAGAGGCAGAATACACCAGAAAGAATAGGAAAGGAAGGATGTATACGGAAGCAAAAACAAAAAAGGGTTAACCGTTGGGCAAGGGGGCAAGAACTTGAGACGGCCATAGACAGAAGCAACCTTTGATACAGTAGGAAAAAGATACTTAGGCCATTTGGGATTAGGAAAAGTAAGGAGTAACGGTATAAATACTCAACATGAAGAGGAGAAGAGCCATGAACAGCCAAAAGAAAAGTAGAGACGGGTATACAGCCAGGAAGAAGAAGAACAGGCAAGGATGCCGTGAGACGGCCAAGGTGAAACATTTTGGATTTAGGCACCCGCTTTGAGGTGGTTGGGGCTGGGGTCTATTGTTCGTCGAGGGAATAAGAACCCAGTGAAAGAAAAGACACAAAGCAACAGTGGTTAAGTGTTAAGCCTCATTAATCATACAAGTAACAAACCATTATCAAGCTAAGTTAGCTTTGAAACTAGCCTGGGAACCAGACAAATGTGTAAAATCTGCTGTTTTATTTGCAGATGCGCCTGATTCCCCTCCCATTCAGACGGATTTCCAGCTGACCTGGCCTGGGCTGGGCTATTCACAATCATTTATCTAATATGGGGTGGGTATGATACAATGACTTTAGAGAGGAGTGCTATTGAGGCATTTTCGTAAACAGCCAAGATGGCTGCCGCTGATGTGAGATGTTCTGAATCTGCCATCACGTCAGTATTAAACGAACTGGACGGTATATTTTCTCTAAAAGAAGAACAAACAGCTGCACTCAAAGCTGTTGTTGATAAGAACGATGTGTCTGCCGTACTTCCAACAGGATTCACTCAGCGCTACATCACACGTTTCCTTGCTCTGATTGGTTGTAGGTAACCAGTTGTGTCCAGAGGCATTTTGGTCTGTGCCCGTTGATAACGCCCTTGGAAATCGAAAATGAACTGAGAGGTTCCAGAATAATTCGCATTTGCGAATTGGTCTGGCGATGGCAGGTTATGAAATAGGAGTCATTCAAATTGCAGGACACATCAGTAAACCTCAGCAGGGTGCGATGGTCAAAAAGTAACTAATCATTAGTAGTTTCACCTGCCTACTAAAGCTGAGGATGGGTGTTAGGGTAAGGAGTAAGGTTTTTTTTTTTATCTTCCTGAAAATTCATACCCAAAATACAAAAACTCTTCAACACAGAGAAATATAGAACAATACACAGCTGGAAGTCTTCATCTCTGAAACACACATCTACCCACGAACCACTTCTCCCTACTTTTCCTTTCTCTTGCATTACTGTTATCGAAGAGCAAATGAATGTGAGAGAATGAAAGAATGGATTTGCTAGAAAATGAGAATCAATGATAACGATAGAACAGCAGAGAGTAATTGAGTCCAATCTAGAGCAGGCTGGATTAATTAAGGGGCAGGGGAGAGGACCTATAGATTCAGCTCCTAAAGATCTCTCTAATTGGACAACAAGAATGGTAATGATTGGGACATTGTGTCCACTGTTTGTGTATCATTACAGAAATAAATTAAAACAGGAACAATACACTTTTGGAAAGGTTTCATGAATTTTTGTATAGTTATGAGTTAGGTGAAACTTATGAATAAAGGAAAACTTTAGCCGATACTTCCACAACATAAGCCCATTCAAATTAGTTTGAAATCTCTCTCTCAGGAAGCTACATAAGAGTATACAGTTCCTTCTGTGTTTAGCTTTGTTTAAATTAGAATGAAGAGCAGAGACTGATATGGCAGTTTGTAATAAAAAAAAAAACAAGTTAAGCAAAAATGTGTGTTTGAGAAGTGAATAAGATAAGTGAATTGACATTTTTATGATTTAGCATTCTTGCTGCAGCATAACCTATACATAATTAACAGATACAAATTACACGCATCTGCAGGCAAACAACATCGCATGAACTAACAGCATGCTGTTGTATGTTTGAAGGGCAAACAGTGCAGATGAATCATAACAGAGTGTGGGACTTAGAACGTGGGCGTGCAGGTAAACAGCTGGTGCAGAGAGTGAAACAGGGACAAATAAGCCCAAATGTCTTTGTGACTTAAAACACCATCCAAAAAGTATCAGTGCTTGTGCAAAGAACAATAACACATGAAAGCAAAGGTCTTGATGAGCACGTACACATGAACATCCATGGCTTTTATTGTTGTAAACACCTGGGGCCGGATGTAGAGTATAAATGATTTCCCACACATAAACTGGTATTTATTGACCGCTTTTCTGTTAGTAAACATTACTTTTTTTTGTGGGAGGAGCTTAGGTGGAGACAGAATAATTCCCTGAACATGTTAGCTAACGCTAGCTTGCAAGTTTTGTTGCCTTGTTTTTTAACAATGGCTGATGAAAATCCAAGTTTCTCTGAATATGTACGGTCACTCACTCTTGGGGCAGCGAGTGTTACTTGAAAAAGTTCAAATTAACTGATGGGACCAGATTGGCCAACCCGTACATGCTCACTCAATGGATGGATGGATCTGCCACATTTACCTACAGTTGAATGGCCAGACACACACACACGCACACAACAGGTGCCTTATCACTGTTTAAGTTCCCTCTCCCTTTCTACTATTGCCATTGCAGCTATGGCAAGTGTAGAAAAGGAGACGACACTTCAACAGTTTCCTCTATGTTTTGTCTCTGGCCATGCAACTAGCTAACAAAGTTAGCTAATGTGCTAAAAGAGTTAGCGTTACGAGAGAAATCACCTATTCCTCCTAGTTCCCCAGTTTCTGATTAGGTGGGCATGACAAACCTTTAGACATATAACGTTATCTATACCTACAACAGACAATAGTTTATTTAACCTTACCTGATATGAAGTGTGCGCTACAAACACGAGCACGAAACACAATTTTTGGAAATGACGATCACAACATTTGACCTCTTCTTCTTCTTCTTTTTAATGGCAAATTGCAACCGGGCGGAGGATTATCGCCAACATTTGACCGTGTTTGTCGCCCGCCCACTTGTTTGCTCACTTGACTTCTATTGGTGGTCCCTCCCTTTCCGCTACGTAGCCAAGATGGCTACACCATATGGGTACTCATTGTGCACTGCATTTTGCCATACTGTCAGTCAGTGTGAACGCACTTATGCACTTAAAATAGGAAGTGTAAGTGCAGAAGAATGCGAACTGAGACACGGCTATGGAGATAATTGTTGGAGTAGAAATCAGGCTTTTGCCTGTGCATCCAGTTCCACAATGATTAAGATTTTTAACACAGAAACATGCATATGCACAGCTCTATAAATCTGATGAAAAGAATGCGTATATTTCTGTCTTTGCATGAACACACAGTTGATTCACATAGTGAATCTAGAGAGTATTATTGGTGCGTCCCAATACCCATACTACCATACTATTTAGCATGCCAGACAAAGATTTAGTATGTCCCAATACAAAGTATGTCAAATTCAGTATGCCAAAAATACCAGGATGTCCTACTGCATCCGGTCGCATTTTGCAGTATGCAGGCCAGCATGCTTTTCTGGCTATTCTGACCCACAATCCTCTGTGCAGCGGAAGATGACAACTCATTTGACCAAAGCTGAATTTTGCGCTACAGATGTGTGCAAGAGGGTCAAAGTTCAAGGCGCAATGTTATGACCCAATTGTATGCATATTGCATGCAATAGTACATACTTTGTAATGGCAGCTGCAGTACATACTAAAAGTAAAAAGAAAATGCATGCGATTTGGAATGCAGCATATGTGTCACAAGGGTGAGGGAGAGTGGCAACAAGGACCCAAATGCAGACAGGCAAAGGCAGCAGGTTCATTTCAGTGGTTTATTGTTGAAGCAAGGGTATATACAGTATATACAGTATATGCTTACAGGCAGGTGCAGGTTGTCAGACAGGCAAGTTTAGGTACTCGTGGCTTGAAAGCAAAAGTGCAAAGCACATGGCAGTGAATAAATGAAACTGGGCCGGTATATGAACTGAGAGGCTGATGAGGGAATGAGATGCAGGTGAGGAGGTGGGTGGAGAAAGCCAGGCAAATGCACAGTAGATGAGGGAAGTGGGAACAGGTGTAGATGCATGGGACAGTCAGGTGATCGGGAAAGTAGGGAAAGGCCGAGGGCATCTGGTGGATGGATGGAAAATGGCAATGAAGGGGCCTGGGGAATAGGGAATGTGGCTGGAGAGGAGGGACAGAGAGAGAACAAATATGGAGTATTATGCAATATATAGTTTTTATGCTTATGCATAAAAACATGCACACGCCATTTTGCATGCATATTTAAAAAAAGTCAGAATGTGCACATTGTTGTTGCCCTTCTGCTGCTGACCTTACTTAACATCCTGATATACTGCCCCCTCCATTCATATGCTTAATTGCAAAGTCCTCCAAATTAAACAACAAAATGCGTTATTTGTCCATGGCCTCTAGGGAAACACAGAAACTTCACAGAAACAGAAAATCTGATCTGACTCAGTTGAAAAGTTCTCAGTTGAAAAATACAAATAAAAATGGTTACGGTTTGGTTAGGTTTATGCACGAAAACGACTCGAGCGCACAATGCCAGCCATCATGCGGACACGAACACATAGTTAATAAAGTGTTATGTTTCCAGCAGCAACAGTGGTTTGCTTAGACTACGTAAAAAAGAGCATCACTGACAAGTCCAACTGGACAGTAATACGACCACACACTCAACCAATAAATCCAAGGAAATAGATGTAACAGCAGAGAACTCTGACTGTTGACTGATCCTGGAAGGTGTAGTGCAGAAACACCAGATCAAGTGCTTCAGAACAAGAAGAATATAAGGAACTACAACTTTGTTTTTTTCAGACACAGTCAGTGTATTATCACTATTATTCAAGTCTGATGTATGGATGAAATATTGTGCAGCTCCTTAAAATGTCAGCGTTAAACAAAGAGGTGACTCTGATGGCAGGAAATAAACCTCGGGGGTCAGTGGCTCACCACAGAGACAGCCTCTCTGTCTGTTCTGCTGCTGTGTAAACTCCAGCAGCTGCAGGAAGAGATGGATCCACACGGCTGCAGTCTCTGAGGAAGCCCTCATTGCCATGGAGCTCAGCCTCTCTGAGACACCTGATCTGAATCCAATCACGGCAGCCGTCTGTGTGTGCTCTTTGCAAACACCAGCCGCCCAGGAGACTGGCTGCTGCTGGCCTCTCTGTCCACATGAATGTAATGCAGATCCATCTCGTCCTTCTGCTGCCAGCCTCCTCCCACACCTGAATGACACACTGCCATGTTACTATAACAGTTATCATGGTGTTGATGCATATGGTATGTGCAGTCCCAAATTCTTGCCTTCTGAGTGATGGAAGGATTTTAGTCTGTTCCTTTTATTAAGCTTACAGTCATGTGTACACTCTTTAGTTTATACTGTAACACAAGAAGCTCAGTCACTTTTGCTCAACTAGAATATAATAGATAACACCTCCAAGCATCAACCCCCACAGCTGACTCATGAACCCAGTGTATTTAATTGATGTTAAATTAGTAGTTTTGGGAGCACACTTTATTTGCTTTATATAAGAAGACTCATACCACTGTTATGTCTGTACTGTAAAAGTGAAACAACAGCCAGTAGCCAGATAAAGCAAATTTTACAGGCAGTGAAATTTCATAGAATGTCACTTAAGACACAAGTTGACTCACCCAGGTGCAAATTTGCTCTAGCAATGGGAAGTGAAGCAAAGATGCATCTGCATGAGTTGAAAATGTTTCAACTTGAGCCAAAAATGTGCATTCATCTCAAAGCTGTAAGACTCCACTTCATGAAAGTAGAGATATACGAGGAAAAAGGAGAGGGCTTTGGAGGAAAAGGACAGAAAGAACAAACTAGTCGGTGCATGCACTGCTAGCAAGCTATAGCTAACATCTGTACATCCAGTGAGATGGCTATTTGTGAAAAATCAAAACAGTTCAGTGGTCAGATTCACAGAGCGTATCAGCAGAGTAATAGTGAGAAATGTACACCTACATGAATTTGACATTACAAGTCAGCTGGTAGGCAAACAGCAGATGAATGTGCCATGACAATGATGTATGAATGAAGCAGCTGATGCCTGAGCTAACGCAAGCGTGACATTCCCAGCACAAATGGTCGGTGCAGCGACAGACAGCAAACAGTTCAGCGATCAAATTTGCACAAGCTAAGCAAGGTGAAACAATTGCTAGCTTTGCTATGCTATGCCCAAAGAAGCTAGTGAAGACAAGGGTTGGGGTTGTGTAAGTGGTGAGGAACACAATGAAGGCCGGTGTTCTTAAACCAAAAAGAGAAATAAATGAAACATAAAACTGAAGAACTGCTGTCTTTTAAATCAATCTGGCAAATAACACATTATAATGTAGTTGGTAAATGTGCTTTCATAATAATGCTAATCCAACAGGAGAATTAGAATGTATGTATATTACATTATTGTTAATTAACTAAAACTATTTAACAATGTGTTTCATTGACAGAGACCTGATTCTTTATAATAGACTGACTGAATTGTCATTTACTGACTCATCTTTGATTTGATTTTTTAAAGAAAATTCACTGTAAATGAAAATACATAATAATGGGTTTTCTTAACGCAAAAAAAAAACCTGCAGAGGAGATGGAAGTAATTTTCTTTAGAGGCTACACCTGGGGCAAAAAAGTCCTCAAAGCGCTGGCTGCTGGTTGTGAAGCTTATTCTGCATAGTAACAAATGAAAGTGACATGCTGTAGATCAGCGTATCAATATCTTTATCAACTCGATTCAGAAATGTGTGGGTGACATTACGAATTAGGACATTTTTCTAATCTATGCTCTGCACATGAAGAAAAACAGAGTAGTATATTTTGTCTTTGATTTCCTGCTCATGACAGTTTCTGTTAGCGATAAAGATGATACTCCTCCTTGCTGCTGTTTGTTCATTGGCATGTTATCTCCAGATCTGTTTATGGCATGTGAAACATTTGTGCGGAGCAATGCCTGGGCTTTTTAATATTGCTGTGCGATGTGTTGTCACTTTGGATGTGCTGTTATTGCCTCTATTAAGTAGATGAATGAAAAAGGGAAATAGGCCTGAGGGAAACTTATTGGGCCTCAGTTGTTCATATCTCTGTCAGAGGCCAGATGAGATGCACCAAATGAAAACCGAGCCCAATATTTCTCTTTGATCTGTGAGTGCCTCGGGAGCACACGCATCCCACATTTATTGAGAGATTAATATGTCTGTCATCATTATCATTAACTGTGTTAGAAGGATTGAGTTTTCTGGCTGTGGAGTGGTTCATCTTTTTCTGCACATTATAGTTTTTTCTTAAGATGACGATAAAACAAACAGAGCGTGAGTTTGACTTCATGTGAACAGCAGGGAATTCTAAGCAGTGATGGCAAAGTTTGCAAAGATGACAATATACACCATTCGTCTCCGTAGCTGCAGGTAAAAAATGAAGTTCAGCTAAAAGGCGATGAGGCTCATCGGAACACACACACACACACACATACTCAAGCATCTTACCCCAGATCATAAACACTTTGCACTGAACCATTTTTCAACCCAGATGTCATATAGATTTATTTTATGCTGCAAATATTAAGAAACCTGCTCATTATATAGTGCTGGGTCTGTTTCTGTGCACACCACAACGGAAAGTGGCTCAGGGCGATTAATGCAGTGCTCAGCTTCCTACCTGCTCATACTGGATCAGCGGGCCAGGCAGACGCAGTGATGGATTGCTCCGCTGTTTGAATGCAAGGTGGCAATATTTGTACTATGTATTGTTATAGTACAAGTGTATAATATTTGTTTCTAAAAACATGCAGTGCTATTTCCATGAATGCAATCATACCACAGACTGCAGACACTTGCCTGGTGTCCAGGTTGCTGGAGTCAGCATGTCTGCCGATCTCACATGGTGTTTTTGCCTTAGCAAGCATAGTAGCTGCCACGGTTGTCTTAGTGGACAAAGCCATCACTGACAATAGGTACGTCCATTATCCTCTTAGTTGGAGCAAGTGTTGTAATCACAGAATAATACCAGTCCGGATGGACGAAACTGATGAGTATTTTTTTCTGGATTATTAGCAGCTGTTATTTCTCTGGCTCCACCAGTGTTAAATAAATGACTGAGTAAACCACTCTGTAAATCTGAAAGTCATGTAATTAAAAATGTTTCTGTAACTCATTTAAGTATTCCAGCATTATTACAAAATAATGCTAAATTATAACTTATTATTTACCTACTTATTATAGCTTCTCAGCTGTGCTGCGTTTAATACAATTGATTACTTAAAGTGTCTGAAAAAGAAAGACCAAAATAGGGTCTGAAGTTAAAATACCTTGAAATATATTTTGAAACACGTTCAATAAAAGTGGAAGGAGAACGAGGTGTTTAATAAAAGAATGTAACACAATAACCATATAACAATATGACACCAAACTGAAAACATTAAATATCATCAACATCTGTGTTTGTCCTGAAACAAAGCTTACTATAATAGAGCTGGCTGTAGCTTAAAATTGAGGAAATGGTTAGCAATGTCACACAGTTAATATAAGACGTGAAACATAGCAACTTTAGCTAACTAATATTATAAACATTAGCTTTGTGTCAGTTTGCGTTCTTCCATACTTACACTTACTGTTTTGAGTGCATAAGTGCATTCACACTGACAATTATGGAAAAATGCAGTGTACTATGAGTACCCGGATGGTGTACTCATGACGGTCAAAAAGAGTGTGGAACGCTGCACACTGGCTACATAGCGGAAGGGGCGGGACCACCAACCTATGAAAATGGCTGCCGCAGTTGCTATTGTTATGGTGAACACCAAACTAAAAGTAAAAGCATGTTCATTTTTATTAATTTTTAATAAAATTGAATTGAAGTCAAGTGAGCAAACAAGCCGGCAGATATTTTAGCGGGTGACAGTCGCAGTCAAATTTTGGTGATAATGCTCCGCCCGGTTTCAATTCGCCATTAAAACCCCCCCAGCTGTGTGTCGATTTGAGACAACACTACCCTGTTGAAATTCACGCAAGTAAGTACATAGTGTACACAGTGTACTGCATGTAAGTGTACTAACGGAAGTATCCAAATTGAGACAGCAATTGTTTATTGGCCCAGATCGGGGAACTCAGATACTAGTAAAATGCACTTCTTTACTGTTTTCCTGCTATTACAAGAATTGGATACCGGACCCAAAGATGGTGCCTATTCAGTCCAATAAGAATTGCTCGCCTGGCACATACGGCAAAAATGTTTCTAGCTTCCGGGTTTACTTCCGGGGTATGCGGCCCACTGAATATGTGCAGTAGTGGTTTAGCTGCTGTACTGTTTACCATGTTCACCACCTTAGTTTAGCGTGTTTGCAACAAACTGAACACAAAGTACATCTGAGGCTGATGGCAATGTCATTAGTTTTGCAGGTATTTGGTCATATACCAAAGTATTAGACAAACTGAAATTTGGGTTAATGATGGCGATAGATGAAATGTTACTCCAATTCATCCTGAGGGAGACATGAATGTCTGTAAAAAAAAATGTAATGGCAATCCATCCAACAGTTGTTGAGATATTTCAGTCTGGACCAAAGTGGTGCACCGAATGATGGACATTGCCATCCACAGAGCCACAGCATTAGCATGGCTATGCTTAACATTCTATAAATATTATAGTAACATGATAACTCACAACTTCAATAATAGCCCCTCATCTGCACTGCTTTGATCCAGGTAATTATTATAAGTAGTGGTAGGATCTTATGCAGTGGATCAGAGCTGGTCTTATTCTTGTAGAGGCTCTAGGTGATTTTTTGCTGGGGTAACACCCTCCACCCCTCAAAGGAAAATAAGGACTAAAATTAAAATACCCTGAGTTATCTTTTAAGCCAGATTCAAGGTTGGAGAAAAGAAAAGTCAGTAGTTGAATAAAATCATACAACCTTTCCAGCCCATCATAAGAATGACAAAATCTATCTCTATATACTATACACAACCCCAAAAGCTACATGTGGACTAGAATGAGGTAGTATATTGCACTGAGAAGATATGCAATGATCTTGAAATATTGAATGAATGAATATGAAATGTTTTGTATCAGTAGATAGAAGTTATAAACAATGATAAATATTAAGCTACAGTCCACATCTGCATGAAAACAAACTGAAGCTAACCATTACATGCATCCAGGCATATGAGGCCACCAGTTGAACGTATTATTTAATTTTCTCCTGTCACACCTTTGCGCCAAAATAAATAAGATTCCTTTAATCTAACAATTACCTTCTCTGCATGGGCCTATTAATATATCATCATGGTATTTTGTGGTAAATGTCCTGCTGTGGCTTATAAAAAACCTGTATTACCTACCTTCACTGTGGGCTACAGAGGGCTGAGCAGCAATCTGTGGCATGCCCGGTCTGCTCTCTGCTTTCTGCTTGTAATCTGGACTGAAGCAGAGGGATAAGTAAACAGGAAAATGAGAGAAAATGGGGGAAGAGGGAGGAGAGAGCTGCTAATATTCAGCGGTGTGCGTTACCTGTAGTGCAGAGTCTGCTTTCTGAGGCCTACTGACATTATCAAATGGATTGACATTTCAAATATTTGCAGTGCTCAGCGGGTCCAAATGTGGTGTAAGTGAACCATGGGCCTCCTCCTCGCCCGCCCAGTAAGCCATGCATGGCCATTTCATCACAAGCACAGAAATGAGATCCAACAGCCTCTGCTTCCCAGACCTTTACAGTGCAGACAATACAATGTGAAGAGCAGGTACTTTCCTCTAAACAGGCCATTGCCCCGCACCGACTGCAATAGCTTAAGTGCAAGAGGTGCATTTTGAAGCACGGGCACTGAATGATTAATTTAGGTCAGAGTGCTAAATCGGCGTGTATGCTATCTCCTTTTAGCTCTAGCAGATATTCCTCATGTGCGCCTGAACATCTGCGCCCTGTTTGAGGTGACAATGTAGCACTAATCCACACAACCTTGGAATGAGGCTGCAGTAATGACAGCAGAGCCTGTGGTGTGTTTCCCATCTTAAAGCTCGTACCAAAGCTAAAAAAAAACGCTGCCATAACCACCTTAGAAAATACAAGTGCTGTGAAACTAATCTTGCCAAAACAGATTAAGCACCATGAGTGAATATGTCCCAATTCACCACATGAAAAGTCATCTTGGCATAGCAGAGATATTAAAAGAAAGCTAGAAATCCAGATAAGAGCAAGACAACTGACTTGTGTAACACTCAAACAGAACACAAGAGCGTCACTGATTGAGGCGTCTAAAATGAAAATGTTTTTGTTCTAAAGTTAGCTCAATGCTGCGTCTGTTGTCAGATAATATGAAAATAAAACAGTGCTTGTGGCTGCGGCTGCTGTCGTCTCTGATGAGTTTTACATGCTGTTTTCATTATGTGACTTCACTTTTTAATAATGTAACAGACCATTAATGGTTCTGCTGAAACTGAGCAAATATTCTATATTCAGTATATAACAGTTTCTTAGTTTTTAGAGGTGAAAAAGATAACTTTTCAACCTTAGAAAAAAAAGTACTGCTGCTACATCACCTGTCAGCTAAGTAGCTCTGTGACAAAAAGATAACTTGGCAGGACTAACTGATGTTCTGGAGGAGTCTGCACTTTATTCACCAAAGCATGTCAGCACTTCATCAGGGTTTAAAGGATAGGTTTAAATTGTTTCTCCCATTTTTCTCCTGGTGTGTCAAATTAGTGGCTAATGTTAGCAAATGTTAGTTAGATATTGCTGAGTTATTGAGTCAGTTCACTGACTTGGTTACTCTTCTCCATTTGTGCTATAGTTACACTATGTTTTAGCATTTTCCATCATCCCACAATCATAACTGTTTGGCTAAAGGTACATAGTCTTGCTTTAAAGCTGCAATTTATTTTTTGGCCACTTGGGAGCAGCGCAACAATCTGTACACACAACATTGACATATTATCACCTTCTAAAGTTGTTATGGCAAACAGTTACCAATTTACATATCCAGCAGATAAGGAGCAACATTTGCATTCATTTGTACCTCCTTTCCACCAACTTGAACCTAGTTGGTTCTGGGCTGGTGCTGGTGCCGGTTTGCACTTGGTTCAACAAGCAAACCATTTAAGAACCAGCTTGCTTTTTCACGGGCTATAGAGGCAAGTCATTACGTCACTGTGTTGCTCCTGGCTTTGTGAGCCTACATCGGCATCCGAACATGACTTGTCTAACGAATTTGAGCTGCTGGTCGTAATTGCTATGGACAGCGATTACATCCAAGAAGAACATGTTTCGATTCTATACACAACCTCAAAAACAAGAGAACAATACTTTTAATAACAAACTTGTCCACAACACTTTATACATTGTTAACATTTGGCTTTACAAACAGGCTAAGGGACGTTTGAAGGCAATGTTAGAAAAAGTAGCATGCTAATGTTAGCTATTGTTACTATGGTCATGTTAACTGGCTAGCTAGCGGGTGGTCAGCTAATGTTACCCAAGCAAGCTACTGGTATTGCAGAGCTACATGGATTAACATGACATTGATGTGAGAAATTAGTAGATCGCTAAACAGACAAGGAATGAATAGCTGCCTGGAAACAGCAAAACAGCTGAAAAATAAAACTTGTGGAGCTTTGCAGCAGTGTATCATTCACTATCGCCTCAAGCATTGTTGTTGCTGAGTTCAAAGCCCAGGTGGGTTCTTCTTTTTATTTCATTTGTTGTTAATCTGTTCGACACGAACCCCACTGTAGCCATCTTGCATTGGATTTCTTCATAAACGAGTTTTGTCCTCAATGCTCCCTCGAGTTTATTTTGGATTTCAATCAACGACCACAGTGCAAGGAGACAGTGTGTCTCCTCCATGGACCACTGGTTTGATTTTACGTCCATAATGAAGCTCTGGGTTTTAAAAATGGCAGTCACAAAGTTAAGGTTGGTCACGATAACCCCGCCCGTAGCCTGTGATGTAAGCAGTTCACGGTTCTGAACCAGCCAAATGTTGTTGCCGCTGTGGAACCAGTTTTCCTGGCCGAGAGCTGGTCTTTTGCTGTCGAAATGCGCAGAATTGGTTCGAGATTCGGCACTAGCTCCGAACCGGCACATGGACTGCCTTGGAGGAACTGCCCTGAGAGGAACTGCCCACTGGGGAGCTCCCCCGAGAACTACATGCCTTCAAGTGCATTTCCTCCAACTTGTCTTAGAACTATAAAAAGTTCCTCTGGTCCAAAAACGCCTATTATGAACATGTATGGTATATGAATTCTGAACAGTAATCAAGGCTCTCACCACAGAGCAGCTTGTCATTGTAAAGAGATCAAACATATCCCACCACTGTGTGCTGATTAATTCCCTATTCGTTTGAGTTAAGAGAGGCTCTTTTGCCAGCCATGAGAGGTTTTCATCTTTCCTTGCCTCCACCTTTTGCTGTTTGGCCTTATGGCTGATTTAGTGCAACCTGTAATCACCACTGGACTGCAGACTGAAGACGAGAGAAAGAGAGAAGGTGTGTGTGTGAGTGAAGGTAAGTGAAATAGCACTCTAGTCATTAGGACAGTGACTCACACTCACATTATTACACTATGTTCCAATGAATAAACCAAGAGATAGCCTGGTCCAGAAACAACAGAGTGCAGAGAAATCCCTCTATATTTGTCCTTCACATCAGCCTTCACTCCTACTGCTGCTCTGTGAGAAGGAGTCTTACACAATTAATGCAATAATGTGAAATTAAACACCTTTAGCCTGAGTGCTCATCTTTGACTAATGCATAAATTGGCATTTTGGTGCTGAATGAGACCCGGAGGTGTAATGGCTTGGATGGGGTTGATGATAGAGATTAGTCTTAACAGCAGGCAGGCATGGTCGGATCAGGCCTGGTCAAGGAGAAGCTCATCGTTAAATGCCGCCTCTGGTTTTCAAATGTCCTGCATTGTACATTTAAATGCTCCTAATGAGGATCCTTAAAGAGTGAGACGGTGTTATCTCCTCCCTCAGAGGCGCTGCTGTCTCATTGTTCACGTTGCTTGGCATGAGAGAAATCCATCAAATCTGTTGCCCCCAGGCTGTGGTATACAATTAAAATACTTCAAGACTCTGTGTGTGATTTATTCAGGAAATAAATGAGCCGTGTAGAACAACACCTGAAAACAATTACAGCCAAGACTCAGAGCATAGTGATAGTGATATCTGTGCAGTGGCAAGGTGGAGCTCCACAATCCACCCTGGAGCATTCTTTCTTTTATTAATTTTCTCTTTTATTTTGCTACTTTGGGGTCTTGAATGAAACATGATTAATATATCACAGAGGGCTGCACACTGGAAGGAAGCCATACTGCTACTTCTGCCTGTGTTCATCTTTAAAAAAACAAAGAGGAATACGCAGGGAGAAGAAGTTTTCCTGTTTGAATGTTACAGTAGATGTGAAGAGAATTCTGTTTTTGCACAGTAATATACAACATTATACCGACAGTTAAAAGGTCCATGTGAGGAATTAAGAAACAAAGCTCAGAGGTCTCTCTACTTTTGATTCAAATCCATTAAAACCTCAGTTAAAACATAGGATGATCTGATGCCTCAGCACAACTGGTACTTCTACTTTAAAGTGAACCATTCCATCCATCCATCCATTTTCTTCCGCTTATCCGGGGCCGGGTCGCGGTGGTAGCAGGTTGTCCAGACGTCCCTCTCCCCGGCAACGCTTTCTAGCTCCTCCTGGGGGACCCCAAGGCGTTCCCAGGCCAGATGAGATATATAATCCCTCCAGCGTGTTCTGGGTCTGCCCCGGGGCCTCCTACCAGTTGGACGTGCCCGGAAAACCTCCAAAGGGAGGCGTCCAGGAGGCATCCTAATCAGATGCCCGAACCACCTCAACTGGCTCCTTTCGATGCGAAGGAGCAGCGGCTCTACTCCGAGCTCCCTCCGGATGTCCGAGCTCCTTTCCCTATCTCTAAGGGTGAGCCCAGACACCCTGCGGAGGAAACTCATTTCGGCCGCTTGTATCCGCGATCTCATTCTTTCGGTCACTACCCAAAGCTCATGACCATAGGTGAAGGTTGGAACGTAAAGGATGCATGAATATTCATTTGCAGCACATATGGACATAACACAAAAAGACTAAAGCTGTGCTCTGTGTGGCCTGTTACCTTCTAACGATCTCTACAGCTTTGAGGCCCTGGTCCTAAAAACTTATTGCATAGATCCTGTCCTCTGTTATTTATCGTCCTCCAAAATCCAATATCCTGTTTTTGCCTGAACTGTCAAGAGTTTTTATCCTCAGTTGTTCTCTATCATGACAAAGTTTGGATTGCTGGTGACCTTAACATCCATGTTGATGACATTTCTGATGGCTTTGCTACAGTTTTTTTTTTTGCTACAGAACATTATGGAGTCTTAATTTCACTCAACATGTGCCAGGCCCTACTCATAAATGTGGCCATACATTGGACTTAGTTTTTACTTTGGGTCTGGATTTATCATCTTTGGTTTTAAAGGACATTTTTATCTCTGATCATCTATGTCTTGTTTGTAATTCTGTGTTTTATGTCTATTGTGTCACCTTGGATTACTGAAAGAATCCGTGGCCTGAAAAAGGAGTGTAAGAAGGGTGAGAGACAGTGGAAGAAATCAAAGCTCTCAGTACACTACGAGCATATGACATTTTTATTACAATCTTATAACAGTGAACTTAAAGATGCGAGAGCAAAATATTTTTCAGAGCTCATCACCTCCAACCAGCACAAGCCTAGGTTCTTATTAAGACCACTGATCATTTAGTCAACCCTGGTTCTCCTGGTGTCTCTATAACCTCAAATGCAGACTGTGAAAGGTTTTTAACCTTTTTCATAGATAAGATTGAGGACATTTGATCGAAGATTAACCCCCCAACTTCTGTATCTAACTCATCTTGTCCTCAGCTGGATGCTTTGCGTGTTTTTAAGGAAATTACTATCCAAGAATTTGTTGAAACTATTTCACACATGACACCATCATCATGTCTACTGGACATAATACCTGCCAGATTCCTATTAGAGGTTCTAGATAGTGTTGCCCCTTGCCTGCTTTCAATCATCAATAGTTCTTTATCTTCTGGATGTGTTCCCCATTATTTTAAGACTGCTTGTGTCCAGCCACTTCTCAAAAAACCTGGTTCTGATCCCTCTGACCATAGCAATTATAGACCAATTTCTCAGCTTACCCTAGAGAAAATTGTCTCAAATCAATTGTTGGAAGTCTTGATCAGTAATTACATTTGTAGCTATTATATTTACTCTGCCTAAATAATGGATTATTGTCTTTGAACTGTGGAAATTTGAGCAAGCTCCCCTGTAGGCATGCAACATGAGCATCCACAGTGTTTGTGTACTTACTCTCACTGCCAGAAGGAGGAGACAAAAGTTCCGCCCTCCAGCTTTACAGTTTTTTACGATTGCTTAAGCACGATTTTGAAAACAGAGCTCATTTTGTCAAAACACTACACACAATTCACACAACCACACACACAAGTAGCAGAACACCTCAGATCGTTTGCTGAATAAAACACTTCATTCAAAACTATGCAATTATTTATAAAAACCCAATTTTGTCAGCGTATGGCACACACATGGTTCATACGACCTGATTCAGTTTGAACCAGTTACACACTGCTGAGCTCAATCTAAAACACTTTTAACATTTCTACTTTTCTAATGATATAGTCTTGGTTAGATTTTTTCAGAGGTATTGTTAAAGTGAAGTACATGAATATATTGACCAAACACAACACACAAGACCAGTACTGCACACTGATGAAAATATTCATTTCTTTCCACATTGTGAAATCAGTCAATGCATCTATGCATTTCTAAAGGTTGCATTTTGCACTGAAAATCAGAACACAACATATTCTAAATGGAATATAGTACATAAACACAGACAAAAACATTAGTGGAGACATAAAAGAAAGCATGAATTATGTAAAAAAACCTAAGCATCATGTCTTTGCCTAGCTGGATCTGGCCATAGCACTTCGTTCAAATCACAGGCTGTCCTCTCTTGCAAGACAGTGAGGGAAGAATCTTCTTCACAGACCCTGCATCAGTTTGGTCACAGGCCTCTTCCATGGCTTGAATGAGGGGTATGCTGACTTAGGGATGGAGATCGTAAACCTTCCACCACCATGCTGAAAAAAAAACTCCTCAGTGGGGTTAAGGATTTTTTTCAAAATTGTGGATGCTGATGACACCAGTTTTGGACCAGAGCAGATCGGTGGAAAGATACATTGTCATCTGGGACAATGTATCTTTCCACTCGATCTTGCCCTCTCCCTCTTACAGGATTTGCCTTCCATTTTTGTTGAAGACAGGTACACTCACATGTTGCCTTTTTATAATGCTTACTCCTGATTGGTGAGTTTACAATTAAGCACCTAAGTGTCTGTACACCTGACAGCCATGTTTGATCAACTGGTTATAGGTGTGGTATTTTCAAAGGCAACTCTAACATGATGTCACTTGTTGGCAAACAAGCAACATCATGTTAGAGTTCTGTGTCTAGTGTAGAGAAGTGTGTGTAGTGTTTTGCAAAAAGTGTGAGGCTGAGAATGTGCTTATAGTTGTGCAGATCTGGGCGGAGGTTTTGCCCCTTGAGTGTTAGATTTCACTAACTGTGTGTTATTTTTAATTTTAGTGTGTAAGCAATCGTAAAAAACTAAGCATAATTCCAAAAATCCAATTATTCTTTTAAATTTAAAGTGCATACAGGTTCTGTTGAATATCAGGTTTTAGGATTAGAAAAGGAGCAGAATCGAGTTTCCAGAGCGCTCTGTACTGACAGTATGAGAAACACAGACCAACTGTAGCAGTCTGGTTTTTAGCTGATTACAGTGAAGTGCAAAATTTCAGAATCACTGCTCTGAACTATGTCATTCCTCACAGAGCACAAGTAGAAGGAGCTGTCCTCCTTCTTAATTCTTAGGAAATATTTACTTGCTTCACCTATGTATTTGCCTCCACTGACTCAGAAAGGAGGAGGCAGAGGAAACCTATTGAAAGAAACAAAAGTTAAAAACTTGAGATCTATGATATGGGGAAGTGTCTCAGATATATAACAAATGATAAAGTGCTCAGACCAAACATTGCTCCAGTGGCTTCTCCTCCCCTTTCTGTTCAAGAGCTGAATTTCCTCTCGCAGTGACTCCAGCTATAAAACAATTCCTGAAATGGAAAAAAATTCCTGCTGATTATTACTGACGTTGAGCTTCCAAACTGAACTGATTTGTTTGACAGAAATGTCTTAATAAGCTCCACTTAGTAGATTTCTTTCAGACCTTTCAGCCACATCTCATGGCCTTCATCAGTGGATGGAGGGTTTTTTTTCAGTTTGTCAAATTACTATTCTCAAGATCAAGAAAGAACATTGAAGATGAATTGCTTTTTAGTAAAATTCTTAATTTACTCTCCCATACATCAATGCCTTATACAACTAGAAGAAGCACACATTAATAATTCAGCCCATGAACCCCACACTGATCTCTGTCACCCACTTGTATTGTAAATTTGGGCTGACACCTCATGAATGTGGCGGCAGCAGGCCCGGCAGTGGCACTTGTGTAATCACAGAGGGTCCAGCGGGCAAATCTTTAGACACCCATTCATTAGCTGACTCAGCAGCCAGTTGGACAGGAAGGTGGCAGATTGGTTGGTTGATCTGGGGGTAAGCGATGATGCCACTGTAGAAAAAGTAGGAGAGTGTCTCCTCTGTGATTAAAGACTGGAGATCCTGACATGCATGATAGCCCCGTGACTTCTGTGACCCTGGCCCAGGAGAGATAAAGTGATGGCTCTCCTTCTTCTCTGCTGCGTCCTCGGCTGCAGCTGTAATTCACCGGCCTCTGGTGAAAGCCTTTAACAACTTCCCTACAGCCTCTGCACCCCATCCCAACTACATCAGTCACTGGGCTGGAGAGGTGTGCAGGATGCAATATGAAAAGAAAAAAGAGAAACAAAAGAAGCAGAGGTTTTGTATTGATTGCAGTGAATAGACCTGCAGTGAAGAGAATATAGATACAAGGTTCTACTCAGACAGCATTGCTGATGAAATGGAAATCCTTACAAAGGTGATGATTTAGTATCATTTGTCAGACATATAGACAGATGTGCAAAAGGTTTACACGCTCAAATCTGTTACATTGTGGGGTTTACTGTGCACATAGTAATGCCTCATTCATATCTGTCAAGGCTTGTCATTAATTCAGATGCAGTTCAGGAAATTAATTGCACTGTAAATGTTGATCAACACAAACGACCATTGTCTCAGGGAGGCCATCAGTAAGCCATTTATCATCTCCTCCTCTGCTGCCCAGTCCAGTATCAGGCCCACGCATCATTACTGCTCTGCAACTGGACTGAGGAGCTGACTCCCTGTAGTCTGCTATATGATACAGCATGTATACGATGTCATGTGTGTGATATGTAAATAAGTAATGTGGTAAGATGTAAGATATATACCGTGTACTTTTGCATCCCCTCTTTTTGATCATACAACTTTGCCACAAAAGAAAACAAATGTTCCGCAATCAGTCATCTGTAAGGTTGTCCTAAAACTCAGTCTGAGCTGTCTTAAGTCAGTCTTTTCTTCTTCTTGACGCTCCAATAAAATCAAACATGTTTAATATTATCAGGATTTAGGTGTGCTCTCTCCAGCACCAAACAGGAAGCAGCAAACCAGGTAGTTACTTTGGTAATGGCCGAAAAAATCTGTCACACACACACGATAGATGGTGAATTAAAAGTTTTATGAGTCTGTCTACAATTCTGCATTTATCTGATCCACCAACCAGCACTTAGTTTAGTGAAAAATCTTCATTTTTGAAACGGATCACCGCTCATTCCTCTCATTCAGTCTTCTCACACTAAAATAGCACAGCTAACCAGTGGAGGCTGGCAGTGAGTTGAGGCAAAAAAATCCAAAAATGTAATGTTTGTACAGAAATACAGTTTATCTTTATGGATTATATTGATGCCGAATTGACAAGACTATCAACATATGAGGCCCTTCATCTTGGGTTTCTAGAGTTATGTGTTTTTACAGACACGTAAGGAATTGTTAATGTCATATTTCTTAAAGGGAGTTTGGCATAATATTTTCCCTGGAGAGCACAGTCTCATTTTCCTGCCATACTTCCCCTCGCCTGTCAATAATATTGCACCTCCACTTTTAACTATAACTAGGCACCTACGCTGGTAAGATTTTTCCCGATCGAGGAAGTGTGATAATCTTAGGGAGAATGGTGCAGTGATTGTCATCAAGAGATAGTTTCGACACAAAACTCCCCCTAAAACCACAAACTGTCGTTTTTACATTTCTCTTTGTGTATGGATTATCAGGGCTTTTGTACTGCAAGCAGCTGTTCGCTACTGCTGGAAACATGGGAGATGAGAGCAGTGAGACTGATCCAAAACAGTAAAGACAAACAGCTCATTGTTGTGGAAAACCACAATGACGCTAAATCACTAATGATGCTCTAAAGATGGCCTGTCAGCTTCACGCCAAACGTGCAAGCGTGTATAGTTAGCGCTAGAACATAAGATTATGAGCATTACGTAAAGCAGTCCATTACGTAAAGTGTCCTAAAGCAGCTAATAAGGGGTCTATGGACTAGGTCAGAAGGTAAAATTAATTTTCTAACATGATATCTCTATCCTGATATTTTCTGCCATGCTTGAGATTTTTTACCCAAGTCTTTTATCTCTTGTCAGTGCAAGAATGTGAGGTCAGCAAATTTGGGCGTCTAAATTCAATTTAGATTAACTTTGGCTGTAAAATCTGGTGGAAAATCAGGGCAGTGCGTGCAGCTCTGGCAGGCTCTTCAGGAGAGCACAGCACACTCTCCATTGAAAATAATGGCCTTGCTGCATGCAATGCTGTACTTGCACACTTGCTGTGAAAGCAGGGGCAGGCTAAAAGCTTGATATTAAAGTGAAGTGTATGAATGGAGTTGTCTTTCCTGCTCCGTTTGCGTCAGAGCTGGTCAGTCAGCCATACTACTCACTTTAAGATATCACTTGACCGAGACTATTGTCCTGTGAATTGCTGTGGCAACCAAAGTTAATACTTTTACTTTCATTTCGGTGGGATTTCAGAGAAAACCACCCCTGGGCAATGCAATACCTGTGCTTTGTAGCAATAGCCCCTAAGTATTTGTATGTGTTTATGACATTTGCACCTGTCAGGGAGACAGATTTTAGTACACTGGAAAACAAAGTATACAGACATTTAAATGCATGAAAAAGAAGTTAGCTCTAGTAAAATAAAGAAAAAAGAGCAGCTGAAAGCTCCCTGCAGTCGATGTATGAGCTCTGTAGCTCTGTGGAATACTTATGATGGTAATCTTGCTGGCGATCCAAGAGGAACAGAGATGATGGAATAATGCTTTATATTTTGGAGGGGGAGAGAGGAAGGGACAGGTCTGCATACGCTGACAAGCAGAATGTATGAAGAGGCACATTAAAGGGGAGTGAGAGTGGAATACAGAAGAAGCCGAAGCTTAAGTATCAGTTCACACTCTCCCTGCGGTCCTACCAAGGCCCATAATTCCCCTGGAAATCGAGGCCAGGGCTCGTGGAAATGGATCACATCACTGTTGTTCTCTCATTAGACAGAGGGGAATTCAGCACAATGTTAACAACCACATCACCTTGCTCCTGTGTTTTTTTAGACTTGTTTATGCAGCAGACATTTATTTTGGGGGGTAGAGTGAGGGGAGGATGATCCATCATGGGCTGCAGTTAATAAAATTACAGCTCACACTGGCTCGTACATCCCCTTGATTCATTATCTGCTGCCAGCGGCTTCCTGCCACACCTTATCAGTCTTGGCCACTGAAGACCTCCAGTCTGAGAGAGACTTTGGGGCAATCAAAGGCAAAAAACTGTAATGTGATTTTGATTAGCAAACGTTTTGTAGTGGAGACGCTTCCCCATGATGTGTGACAGTTGTAAATGAGCACCCATCTCTGCCTGAGGTGATGGGCGGATGTGGGAGCAACTGACCAGGAGGGCCGAGCTAGTGTTCAGTGCCACCATCATGAGAGGACGGGGGGAAGGTTCGGCGAGGAGCGACGAGCAGACGGAGGCAGCTGCTGCAGCCTAGGGGTGACCTACAGGAGGGAACTGCACATCTGTAACAGCTGACAGGCCAATAAGGGCCCGATGTCCCATTATCATCAGCAGCAGGACGCATCGCAGCAGGACGTCTGCACAGAATCACACTCAGGCTGAATTGAGTTGCATCTGCCGTAAGCAGGGCAACTGCCATGCAGCTGGCAATTATTTCACCTACTGATTCCCCCAAAACCTCCTTCTACTGCACTACTAAATATAACAAACATTATCGTATCTGGGCAATTTTATTCGTCAGAGAAATCAGGAGCAAAGAGCAGCAATTAGCGACAAAATACAACAGCATAAAATTGCTGTTAGTTTCTCCATGGTGATGTGACATGAACAGTTTGATAATAATGGGAATGGACAAAGTACTATAATGGCAACAGCACTATTTGTTATGAGCAATAATGGCAGCAATTGTCTTATACGAAAATGAGACATAAATCAAGAACAAACAACAAAATGATGGAGAGGAGGGAGATTATTCAGCTCCACTGAACATAATGATCAGCCCTTCACTGATCTTATCTGTACACATTTCACAATCTTTCTCTCTGTGTTTAGTTCGGGAACTGAGTCTGGTACACTGTTTCTGGAAAGAGATATTGCTGTTGAGTTGTTTAAATGCAATTTTTCACTCCATTCACCTTCATAATATTGGGGTGGAGCAAGAAACCTCACAGACAGATATCTCAAAACTTTTTTTTGCACTGCACACATAATCACATAGATTCTTGTGGGCATATGATGTTGATCTAGGTGATTTTTGGTAATTTCAGGTGACATTACACATATTGTGTGTAAAAACTTTTTCTGCTCAAAATTAGCTTGTATGTGTCTGCATGGATTTGAAAGTTTGATTCAGCGAATTCTCTCGCTCCTCCCTAACCATGACGAAACAGTCAAGACTCCGAGGTTCTAGTGTAGTATAAATAGCAGAACACTGGCTGACCTTAACCCCAGTTTCTGCTTCTCACACATATTCTGGGTGCTGGTAGCATTAGCAAGCCTGATAAACGCCAGAAAAACAACGCTGTACAACACAGGTACCCACACAGTGACTCTCTTAAAGGGACCATAAACATGCTTCAAGTGCACATATTTAGACTCAGTCAGATCAGCCCCGGGAGTCTGGATGAAATAGCTGACGTCATCCACTCAAGACAGTATTTTGCTACGTTAGCTAGCTAGCAATTCGTCAAGTCATTCGACTCTGTGTTGCGGTGGGTGCCTGTCATTTGTTGACATTAGCAGACACCATAGAAATCCTTTACATAGAAATCAGTCCACAGGCTGTTATAGGCAACCAAGAAAGTTGGGGAAGGTCTCATTTTTTAAGTTACGTTACACTCCATTCACACTTTGGCAATACAAAGTGATTAATACATGTACATTGCTACATATAGTACCTTTAAGTAAAATAATTTGTTCTTTAAAAAGACTCCATTTATATAATTCATCGCATTTCAACATCAACATTTGACTCTGAAATGGCTTAAGGCTTTTTGGGAACTTTTGTAATCATAATCCATAACCTGTGACTCAAAATTTAGCTATTTAGCATTTTGCTGTAAATGAAACAACAAAACACAGACCAACTAAAAAAGTTATACAAGTAAACATTATAAAACTGTCATAGGGGAAGTTGCTGCAGTCAATGAGCCTTTTGGTTTGCTGAGTAGCTAAATCAAGAAAGCAGGAATATACAAGTAAAATGGAAATACTGTATTAAGAAAAACTGGTATTTTTCAACCTGGTTCCTATTCTAACAACTGTGTCCATTCTGACTATGGGTTGTGCTTACTTTGATAGAGATTTGGGAAAAGTGGATGCCAACAAAATACTCTTTCATGGAAAGAAGCACAAGCCTCAAATAACTCTTCAAAATAAACTTAAATATAACCAAAATTATTTAAAACACTGAGTCTGGCCAAAAGTGAACACAGACATTTTCCTCCCAGATTTGCTATTATAGCTAACTACATAGAGATCTATTTCGAGTGGCAACTTACTGGCTAACCAAACTACCTACCTTGTAATATATCCATTAACAAGCCTTTGCAGGCTATGATTAACCTGTGATTGTATTAGCAGTAGCAGTCGTAACTAATGGGACAGACAATGTGTTTGCACCTCACCTACCAGTAAATACATCAGGTCAAATGGCAGCAGTATTCTTACTGCATCAGCCCCTGATAAAGCCTTTAATACTGTAGAGCTGGCCGATAGCAGAAAGTGCTACTATCATCATCCTGAGATATTAGAGAAGAACTGTGTTTAAGAGGAGGTGAATGCAGTGGGGAAGAGAACCAGGCAGCTCCATTTATAGTCTCATTACTGGGAGTGAGTCTCTGTTATGCTCTCAGAGATGGCTGCAAATGGCTCCCAGCCTCTCTACAGTCACTGTGCACTGAAGCATGGCGGAGCAGCCGACTGCCAGTGCCGAGATGTGTTGACGCAGACGAATGACGACGCTTTGTTCTCTCCGTGTGTGAAGTTTAGTTGCCACACAAGTAGAAGAGAGGGAGTTTATGAGAGCTAAAGGGGCTTACAATGCATTGTTGAGGCTTGCCAGGTTGCTTCCTGTACTGTTACTGATCAGTAACAGTATTCTGCTGCTGAAACAGAAGAAGAGTGGGGGCAGCCACCACAAAGCAATATGAGAAAAGCAGATGAATAGATTTCCAATTCAAATACTCCCACAGTAGCTCTGCTAATGATCCCTAGGGTTGTAATCCAAGGTGTCGGACATGGGGATGCACTCACAGGGCTAGGTGCCATGATCAAATAATAGCCCAGATGTCCTCCTCTCTCACTCCGCTCACATTCTTCAGAAACATTTTAAGCAACCATTAATCTCCATCTCCATGACTGACATGCCGTTTCTTCTTTCCCCTCACCAAGGGAGGTGATACTTACTGCAATAACTGCCTTTGTTTTACAGGAAAGACAATATGGTTTTATTCTCTACACCAGATTACGTCCATTAAAAGAAAACAAACATTTCTCTGAGGAACCTACGCCCCACCATCAACCCGTACCTCCCAGCTGTGGTGTAGGAATGCCACACTTCCTGCTTCGGAACAAAACTTTGCCAGTAAATATAATCAAGGAAGCAACTGATTAACAATTATCTCCAAACATCTATCACGTAATGCAAATTAGTTGTGAGTTAGTTGATTCTGTAATACGTAGGAGACAGGGTTGCCATTTCGGCTATGGCCTACATTCAAAGCCAAAGAAGGAAGTAACTTAAAACAGCACAAATCACTAAATATCAAACACATGTTCAATATGTTATGGGGTCATTACCGTAAGTTGATAAAGCTAATGTGTTAGCAAACAGCTGCCCATTTACACATCCAGCAGACAGAGCAATGTTTAATCTGGATTCATGTTGTAAAGTGAATATTCACTCTCCTTTTAGCTCTGTTTTAGTCTCAACCAACTCCTGAGAAAAATACATCTGTCTCTTTAGCTGCTTAATGTCCCATTTGGTTCACCAGCCAGTCGCTAACTATGTCTGTCTGCTGTTTGATGCTGGGCAGGTAGAGTACAGTGGGTTTTTAGAGCTTTTTTCACTGAAAACAGCTGCCTGCTGAGGTTGATAAGAGTGGTGCGAGTGAGCCAAACACTGGGCTGTAAAACCAAAACAATAAGCTAAAAGAGTAAAACTGCAGGGTTGGTGATACTTCCCTGTGGGTTCATAACTACACCTTTCACATTACACATGGTCATTTGAGCTGCTGTTTATATAAACTATTGATTAATGCAGCTTTAAAGTCTGTGTAAAGGAAATTTGAAATAGATTTGTTTCTTAACACATTATACATGGTAGAAAATAATTAAAAATAAAGGGGAAATAAAAGGGCCAAAAGAAGACAAATAAATAATGAAACTCAACTTGTAGGGCGACTGACCATGAGTAAATCCCAGGGCTATGAGTAAAGGAAAGAGCGAAAACTATATATGCGTCATCATTACATAAAAGGATAGAGAAATCATATGGCTAATTTCACTTTATGTGTCTTCATGGCATTTTTGAAAATCATTGTTAACACTTGAATAAGTACAAGGAGTTTAAGGATCATTTCAATTACAACCAACAATTTGGGTCTTAACCCCCAGGTTAGTAAAATTATTTGGAAGAGAAAACTAAGGCGAACGGTAAAACAGTGTTATTATTACTGATAGAAATCCTGACCAAAACTATGAAAATAAGACCCAGGTTGTAATAAACCGGAATTATCCTTTACAAGGTATCTTTTTACTGCCTCCTAAAGCTGCTAACGCAGCTGCAGACTCTTAGTCTTGTTTCTACAGTCTATGGTTGCACTATGGTAAGTGGTTATGTGCATGTACTGTACAGTTTACCATCAACTTAAATATTGTTAAGATTGCCTGTATTGATACAGATTCTAGGTGACTGTAACAGAGTGAAGTGCATTTTGCTTTGGTCATGACATGGTTTATTTTCTATATGAAAGAATATATGTAGAATAGCTTTCGTAAAAACAGAATGAGAGCCGCTTGATTTTCCACCTTGCTAAGCCTCCTATTCAGTCCCGCAGAATGAGAAAAGATGTTGAGGAGAAGAAAGCTACAGCAGCCAGATTCTTTTGTCTCACAGCATGATTCCACCGAGCCGAGATTCCCCAAAATACCCTCTTTGCCCTCCCCTTCTTCCCTCCCTCATCTCATCCTCTCCTGACTATTTGCCATCTGTCTGCTTTGCTCCTGGCAAGCCTTCTCCACTTGACTCCTCTACCTGCTTATCAGTCCTCTGCTCTCCATTGGACCATTGGATTGTGCACAACAAGCAGAGAGCAAGGAGGCCAACATGTGTGTGATGTGGGAAGCTGAATTATCTAGAGTCTGTGGTCTATGCACACAGCATATAGTTAATTAATAAAGAGGAAGCACACAAGCTCAAAAGAAGAAAAAAACATTTTGCCTAAATGAGCTTTGCTGGTGAGATTTTGTCGCAATTGGTTTTGACTTTTTAATAATTTCTCCTTCTAATGAGTTTTTCCACAAGGTTTATATATGATTGGTGTCAAAAGAATATATGGAAGACTGTAGGGGACTAAATTAAAATGATAATGTAAACTGGAATGAAAAATGCAAAATGTAGTTCCACAATAGCATTATAATTTTCCACATATTTACTAACAATTTGAAAATGAAAATGGCATTTGACATTTCATTTTCAAAGACTTACATTTAAAAATTAAATGTGAAACAGCTTTTCCATTTTCATTTTAATATGGTCATCGAACGCCCATACGAGTATGTGAAAATAAAAAAATGCAAATTGGATTACTGCATTTTCATTTTTACTCAAATAACACATACATATGCATACAAATAATGTGATAGTGGAATTACATTATAGGCTTCCATAAAAACCTTCTAAATCTGATGTAGATTTGACTCATTGTACATTACACAAGGACACAGTTTTGGTGCATATAATGTTACCATTAATTGGAGAACCATAACAACAATAAGCAATGTGGTAACAAAATAAAATATATTTAATAAATATATTTTACATAATATATTTTCAAATATATTGTGGGTGGTGTAAGGAGGACATTTCATTAGCCTCAAATGGTTTTCACTCATCAGCCCACACAAAACATTTAACCTTGCCATTATTAAAAAGGGTTACATTAAATCAATTGCTCTGAAACAGGGGTTTGAGGAATAAAATATGAAACCAATTAATGCGAAATTTGCATGTGTATTATTTTTATTTATTATAATTGTTGCAATTATTATTATTATTATTATTATTATTATTATTATTATATATCCGCACCCAGTAAGCACTGATTTGTTGATTTGAGCTTCTAGGCTCAAAGTAAACTAATTGTGATTTAAAAGTTTACACATGCATGTAATTTGCATGTAACCATTGTTTCAACAATATTCCAGTGACCACATCTTATTGTGATGTTAGAACCTGCTTGACACTAAAATGTAGTCATTGAAATACTGTTGTTTATATGTAACCCTCTGGACTGAAATGTTTGCATGTTAACCAAGACATCTTGGTGTCATTTGACTAACAAATAACCAAATCAGTGTTTCAGTGCAGTTTAACAATACTGTGAATTTGAAGATTTGTGGTTAATTCCATTGATTGTTTCACATTAAAAGGATAATACTGGTTTCTTACAATTTCTGGGGGTTTTATTTTCATAATTTTAGCCATGCTTCTATTGGCTATGATAACATTGTACCCATCAAAGTAATTGTGAATTGTTTGGGGAGAAGGTTTTCAGGATCCAATAAAAGAACTGGAGCCATGGTATAAATTTCCAAGTTGGAACCACAATCTTAAGACACATAATGCAGTTGTATGACAACACACAGGA
Organism: Macquaria ambigua; assembly: GCA_008360985.2. Lineage (NCBI taxonomy): Eukaryota > Metazoa > Chordata > Actinopteri > Centrarchiformes > Percichthyidae > Macquaria > Macquaria ambigua. The sequence continues at coordinate 42,603 of VMKM01003197.1, forward strand.
AAATATAAAGACCATGCTGAAGGGAAAGACACTTTCTCTGACCACAGACAGACAGACATCGCTGGCCACACATACTTACGTGACACTCACAGCTCACTGCATCTCAAGAGTTACACATTACGCCATACATGGGTATGGGTTGGGCTTGCATTACAGTAAATATACCCTGCGTAGCATGGCATGTTTATTCCCTCGCAGATTGTGAAGGCTGTCACAGGTAGGGTTATTTAGGTTATGATTTTAGGCTTCTTGCCATTAACAGCACTGAATGTGTGAAAAGTCCCACCACTACAGGAAAAACAAGAGTAAACAAAGCATCAAAAACAGGTGAACATCTTGCTACATTTTAGTGAGGATGAACACCAGTGCTAAAGCAACCTTGACCTTTTTGTTGACACCCTCTAATTTGGCCTGAGAGGTAATTAGGTGGATGATGGATGCCTTGCTCTTTTATTATGTTGATTCATCCACTGGATCTCAAACTGTCTGTCAAGGTTTCTTTTTATAATACTCCATCATGGGCACTTTGAGTAGTAATGATAATTTATAGTGGCTTTAATTAATGCCTGGAGGAAATACATTTTTGTGGGAGAAGCTGTTGAAGTTGTATTGGTGTTGTTTCTCTGTGTGTCATGAGATATTTGCCACTGAAATGTGCCTATTTATTTGTTTTACAGCATTGGGTCAAAGTAGATTAACTGAAAGATTTGTTATTGTCAAAGTAAAGGGCTACATTGGCTACAATACAAAATACACGTTTGCATAAGTATTGACTCCCTTTATAGGACACATAAATCATCACTTGTGCAGCTGATTGGATTTTAGGACTCACATAATTGGTAAAATATAGATCACCTGTGGTTAGTCAAGGGGTTTCAGTTCATTGTAGTGTGACAGGTAACCTATGGCCTAAGGAGGCTCACTTAAGATGGTTCCTTCTCTTCCTTTGCAGTTGTGAGCTATGTTAATTTTTGGCTTAACTAACCATCCACTACTCATCCAACCATAGTACTGTACACTGACAGTTCTGTCTGTTTGACAGTTCTCATACCTTGAACAGGCCAAGCCCACTTGAAGAGAGTACAAACTGCAGGTTGTGAGGTATTTTGTGTTTTAATTACATTTT
>VMKM01003198.1:0-17500 GCA_008360985.2 Macquaria ambigua
TGTCTTGATGAAGAGTTTTAGTCCAGTTTCCTTTCTGTCTCACGTCATTTCACCAAATGTTAAACTCTTACAGCAGACACCCACTTCAGTGTTTCACCTTTAGACCTGTGTCATCAATCTTTAGTTTATCTTTAGTTTTAACTAAATGTTAGTGTTTTGCTGTTTGTAGCTTGGATGGTGTTGACGTGTCTTCAGAGTCTGACAGTTTGTGACCTCAGTATTTGTGGCTGTAGATAGTGGAGATGTTACCATGTGGCTGTTTTAATCAGAGCAGACTGGCTGCTCTGTTTTACTGCAGCTGAAGTTTATACATGTATTCATAGCCTATTATAAAACTGCAGGTCAGACTGGTTTACTTTCACTTTGTAACTGAAGGAAGTGACAGCAGTCTGTAGACAATGAGGACTTCCAAATCGAAGCCAAAAGTTTATCAGCAGGGCGAAGCAAGCGGTGCGGGGAGAGAAGCCCAGATACTAACCAGCAAATTCCAGCTTGAAGACCTGATACAAGCCATGACTGCAGATCTACGCCTCTGTGCTCCTCGTGGCAGTGACTGAACGAAGCCGGATGAAACAGCAATCGCGAAATGCGGATCATCAGTCCATAGATATGTAAACAGCGGTGATGTGACATATGCAAGTAAGCTATCTTACCCGGTCCAGTTTAAACTTTGCTGGAACTCAGTTGTTGTCTTGACACTTATTAGTTGTCATTACTACTCTAGCAAGTCATAATTAATAAATATATATATATATATATATATATATATATATATATATATGTTGTATATATATATCATATTAGAGTAATGAGTAATGAGTGTAAGACAACTGAGCCTCTAGAATGAAGCAGAAAAACAAAGATTCTGGTAGAAATGTGATTATTACAGCTCCAAGAGAACAAATCATGCTTTCAGTCATGAAGATAATTTCACAATTGTGCACTTATATTACAAACAATGATTTTATTTTTAAATTTGGCCTGAACTTAATATGTAAGAGCCGTCTTTGATGTTCTGAATGGCTAATATATTACATTAAGCAATATCTTTAATGTAGAAATCCTGAATAGATTCAGTATTATGGCCTCTGTTGGCAGGCAGTTACAATCAGTTTAGTTTTGAAAGGTTTTCTTTGTGCTGCAAGGAGGAGGTTGCGTTTCTACAAAAGTTGATTCTGTTTCAACTTTTCGCCGCAGGTCGCTGCGTTTTTTGCGCTGCCCGCACGCCGCAGCCTGAACGCAGTACCCCGGTTCAAATGAACAGGAAAACCGGCGTTTTCGCCTGATTTGGTGTGAATACAGAATGTATGAAGGAGATGTGTCTTTGTCACATTTCATTCATTTGGATGAGTTTGAACTGTGGATGTAACTTTTAACTACAGATGTTTGTGTTGTTTTAGTTTAGTTGTGTTTTTTACCAAGAAGCGAGTTCCCTGCTGTGTGACGGACAGTAAACGTCTTTGATAAGTAAAACTCATGTTTCAAGGTAGATAATAATTGTCTCTTATGTTTTTTAAATTATATTTCAGGCTATTATTGTGTAAGTATTTTATTATTATTAAACTACAGTGGGGCAAAAAAGTATTTAGTCAGCCACCAATTGTGCAAGTTCTCCCACTTAAAAGATGAGAGAGGTCTCCAATTTTCATCATAGGTACACTTCAACTATGAGAGACAGAATGGGGGGAAAGAATCCAGGAAATCACATTGTAGGATTTTTAATGAATTAATTGGTAAATTCCTCGGTAAAATAAGTATTTGGTCACCTACAAACAAGCAAGATTTCTGGCTCTCACAGACCTGTAACTTCTTCTTTAAGAGGCTCCTCTGTCCTCCACTCGTTACCTGTATTAATGGCACCTGTTTGAACTCGTTATCAGTATAAAAGACACCTGTCCACAACCTCAAACAGTCAGACTCCAAACTCCACTATGGCCAAGACCAAAGAGCTGTCAAAGGACACCAGAAACAAAACTGTAGACCTGCACCAGGCTGGGAAGACTGAATCTGCAATAGGTAAGCAGCTTGGTGTGAAGACATCAACTGTGGGAGCAATTATTAGAACATGGAAGACATACAAGACCACTGATAATCTCCCTCGATCTGGGGCTCCACGCAAGATCTCACCCCGTGGGGTCAAAATGATCATGAGAACGGTGAGCATAAATCCCAGACCCACACGGGGGGACCTAGTGAATGACCTGCAGAGAGCTGGGACCAGAGTAACAAAGGCTACCATCAGTAACGCACTACGCCGCCAGGGACTCAAATCCTGCAGTGCCAGACGTGTCCCCCCTGCTTAAGCCAGTACATGTCCAGGCCCGTCTGAAGTTTGCTAGAGAGCATTTGGATGATCCAGAAGAGGATTGGGAGAATGTCAGATGAAACCAAAATAGAACCTTTTGGTTAAAAACTCAACTTGTCGTGTTTGGAGGAGAAAGAATGCTGAGTTGCATCCAAAGAACACCATACCTACTGTGAAGCATGGGGGTGGAAACATCATGCTTTGGGGCTGTTTTTCTGCAAAGGGACCAGGACGACTGATCCGTGTAAAGGAAAGAATGAATGGGGCCATGTATCGTGAGATTTTGAGTGAAAACCTCCTTCCATCAGCAAGGGCATTGAAGATGAAACGTGGCTGGGTCTTTCAGCATGACAATGATCCCAAACACACCGCCCGGGCAACGAAGGAGTGGCTTCGTAAGAAGCATTTCAAGGTCCTGGAGTGGCCTAGCCAGTCTCCAGATCTCAACCCCATAGAAAATCTTTGGAGGGAGTTGAAAGTCTGTGTTGCCCAGCGACAGCCCCAAAACATCACTGCTCTAGAGGGGATCTGCATGGAGGAACGGGCCAAAATACCAGCAACAGTGTGTGAAAACCTTGTGAAGACTTACAGAAAACGTTTGACCTCTGTCATTGCCAACAAAGGGTATATAACAAAGTATTGAGATGAACTTATGTTATTGACCAAATACTTATTTTACACCATAAATGCAAATAAATTCTTTAAAAATCAGACAATGTGATTTTCTGGATTCTTTTTTTTTTTTTCTCTTCTCTCATTTTGTCTCTCATAGTTGAAGTGTACCTATGATGAAAATTGGAGACCTCATCTTTTAAGTGGGAGAACTTGCACAATTGGTGGCTGACTAAATACTTTTTTGCCCCACTGTATATGTTACATTAAACTCTTCGTCTGATAAAACTGGACTGCTCAGTCATGTACACCTGTTCTGACCTTTTAGCAACATTACTTTGAGCTGTTTAAACATACACATTTGTAAAGAGGATACCATTTAACAGTTATAAAGTTATTTACAACAGTTTGTTAAATGGTATCAGACAGGTAGTTGGATCATGTAAAGGAGTAAAAAGCGAAGACAGATGGCTTCAGTCTCCTTTCACTCGCCTGTATGACGGCGATCATGTGACAGTTTGTTGTTGGTAAATTCATAAATGCTCACTGTTGGATGATGAAGGTGATAATGCAGAAAGGATCTGTGATCAGGTATGTGAAATATACAAATATATAATGTACAAATACACAGCAACCCAAATATTAAAATTCATAATTACAAATATTACCATCATCTCTCTGATAATAGACGGAGCCTTTCTATAGTTGAACTGGAGAAAACTCTGAGACAGGATCATATTAGACCTTCATATTTTAGAAAGAAGCCTCCCTGTTTTCTGATCTGATGCTGTTTGCTGTGAACACAAACTCAACTCTTCCTCCTTCATCAGTTCAGCATAATGTAATTTTCAAGTCTTTCTTTTTTGCAGTCAGAAATCATGTCGAAGGGGGGGGCAATGTGTGATAAAAAGGTGCTTTTGAAGGCTCTGGAAGATTTGGGAGATGAAGAGTTTAAGAAGTTCAAGTGGTTCCTGCAGCAGCCTGACATGCCGGGAGGCTTCCCATTCATCCCAAAGAGCCAACTGGAAAAAGCAGACAGGCTGGACACAGTGGATAAGATCATACAGACCTACAACCAACAGTCTGCAGAGGTGGTGAAGAAGATTCTCGAGGCGATGAAGAGGAGCGATCTGGTGAAGACATTTTCCAGCACCAGCACAGGAGGAGCACAAGGTAATCTGCAGGAGGACAAAACATCAAACTGAGTCTTCTGCCCGATGTATAAAACAGTGAACACCAAACATGAAACATGAATCCTTTCACTTGTTTGCTTTTGTGTCTTGCATCTGAAGAGAAACCAGCTGCTGCTTTAATGTCTGTTCAGGGTCAGAAGACATTGATTTGTTCGGTTTCTAACATTAAATTATTGGCAACATTTGTGCATGGTGTGCGTGTGTATATATATGTATATGTGTAGATATATATATATGTGTGTGTATGTATGTATATATATATATATAGATAGATAGATAGATAGATAGATAGATAGATAGCCTTGTTTTAAACAGATGTGCACATTGATCAGAATCCACGCTCTGCTTCAGAGGAGGATCTCCTGAGGCCTCCAGTGGTCAAAGCCACTAAAAAAGCTCAGTAAGTGACAGAGTTAAAGTGTTCCCACTTTCTCTCTGAGTGATGTGAAATTACAGATGCTTTGTGTTTTCAGGTCTATAAAACAGACAGCAGACAGAGCAACATTCCCTTGCCAGCAGAGGTATAATTAATAATTTAAGTCTAAATAATTTCATGCACATGAACAGCTTCTTGGTATCTTGTATTAAGGCTAGCGGAGTGCAGGGAAGCCTCCATAGACAGCTAACACACTGCTAGTATGTTTGTGTCACTGCTCAGACTGCTCATGTATGTTTATGAAGTGGACTGTGTTGATTCATATGCAGCTGTGTTCAGTCTGAACACACCTTAAGATTGAGGGCTGGACTGATTAGTAATTGATAATTAGGTCTCGAGCACCGACCGGTACAAGTCCTGGTTGTTTTTGCTGTGATTATTATTATTTTTCTCCCAAATTAATCGCAGTTTTAAGGGGCTAAAGGTGCTCAAAGACTTTGCACATGCATCAGAAGTGGTGAAAAATTATATATTTTATGGGTCTTGTGTGGCAAAATCGCTCCATAGCGCCACCTACAACATTTCAACAAAGTAGCCCTTGCAGCACTTTTCACCTAGATGTATGAAATTTGGGACGCAGATGTAACATCCCAAGACTTAAAAAAGCCTCTTGGAGTCATACCCTAAACCCAACAGGAAGTCAGCCATTTTGAATTTACTGCGCACTCTTAGGGCATTTTTTGCCATTTGCAGGCTCTGTGCTGTAACAAACTCCTAGAGAATTAATCAAATCAACTTCAGATTTGGGCAGTGCAATCTAAAGACCTTCACCATGAAAAGTTATTAAAAGTTTGATATTGCGTTGAACGGCGGCCCGTTGCATCGAATTTCTATGTTCCGCCATGAAACAGGAAGTTGTTGTAACTCAAATGTACATTGTCCAGTCCATCCCAAACTTCACATGTTTGATAAGATTCCCGGCCTGAAGACATCTATGTGCCAATATTGAGTTCCAGTCATAACGCCACCTACTGGCACCAGGAAGTAAGCTTTGTGTGACATAAACATCATTCAATTAACATGACATTTACGTTGTGTGGTCCACACCTGACATACAGCAACATAATGAGCGTTTAGAGCGTGTACTCTAGAGCCACATAGTGGACACAGGAAGTGATAGAAAATGTGCAAAACATGTCCGCAGACGGTCACCAAAACGCACAGCCGCATCACCAGCTTCCCGCAAGCCCCCCCGACGTGCAGGAAGGTGCGAAGGCCCGTTCATCGCTTTCATTGATTTTAGAATCAAGAAAGGTGTGAGGTTGAGAATGAGGGTTGATTGAGTTTCTGCTTTTTCCACAGGATTATTAATATCTCATCAACTGATAAGGACATCACCTTGAACAGTGTTCTGATCCGTTTAGAATCTCCTGCTGTCTACCAGCTGACACCAAAGAAAGAGAAGATTGGAACTCTAAGAAGAATGACTCTCAGTGAAAAAGATCCAAACAAGATAAACAAAACCACCTTACTTGTGGGTGAAACAGGAGCAGGAAAATCTAAGTGGGAGGACGATGTCTGGTTTCACATCGTAGACGAGGACGAGAAGAGACGTCGGTCAGAAAGTCAGACATCAGATGTGATCGTGTACGAGATCTTTGGTTTTGAAGATGAAGCTCTGCCCTACTCTCTGAGCATCATCGATACTCCTGGATACAGAGACACCAGAGGGATCGAACGAGATGTCGTCATCAGTCAAAGATTATTAGACCTGTTTCGCTCAGAGGATGGAGTTCATGAGATCAATGCAGTGGGTCTGGTGCTGAAAGCAAGTGAGAATCGACTGAGTGACCGACTGAGGTACATCTTTGATTCAGTGGTGTCTCTGTTTGGAAAAGACATGGAGAAGAACATCGTTGCCCTCATCACATTCTCAGATGGAAGAACACCTAAAGATGCTCTGAAAGCCCTCGAGGCTGCAAACATTAAGTTTGCCAAAGATAAAAAGAATCAGCCTGTTCACTTCCTGTTCAGTAACTGCCAGAAAGACGACAGGACAGAGGACACAGAATACCTTAAACATGCAGATAAAATAACAACGAAAGGAATCAATCAGTTCACAGAGTTTCTGGAAAAAACTTCACCTCAGACTGGAGACAACTGTGCAGGTTCTGAATAAGAGAGTCAGACTGGCAGCCTGCATCCAAAACCTGCAAGAGAGACTCAAGTTGACTGAACTCAAACAGAGAGAAATAAAGAGAAAAAGAGAGAAAGAAAAGAAAATGAAAGAACTTCAGAAAGACAAAGATCAGTGGCTGGAAGAGTCCTTCAAGCATGTTGTCAAACTGGAGCAGATTGCCCTGAACGCTGATTCACTGTCCACTCATGTCCACTTGGACTTCCTGATTGAGAAGATGAAGGAGAAAGGAGACGCAGAGAAGGTCCAGAAACTGGAAGAGATGAAAAGAAGAGTGGATGAAGATAAAGGAACCAGAGCAGGACTGCAGTACATGTTTGGCAAACTAACAGCAGCTGGTAAAGAAGCAAAGAAGTAGGTGAAGATCATGATTTTGAGCAGACAGCTGTGTAGAAAACAAGCTCTACACTGTTGATACAAAAGGTTTTTATTCTAGTTGCATGAAGTGTGATGTTGATGTAATAACTACATAAGGAAAGTGAAATGTAATCTGTTAAATGTCAGTGTGTAGCTCCTGGAAACAGCGCCCTCTGTGGTGTGTGATGATGTTGCAGTTTTGTCCAGATGAACATCAGTGAAAGCAGAGCCAGGAGTGATTTGCTGTTGTTGTCATGTTCAGCTCCGTCAGCAGATGTTTACAGTCGCTGCAGTCAGCTGGTTTCTCAATGTTTCCCAGGAGATTTCTCTGCCATGTGAACACCTGGGACACAGGTAACAGCTCTGGCTTTAAATGGAGTGAGGACGCCCCCTGGTGTTTCATGTGGAGGCCAACAGCTCCAAACTAAACACCAAGTCAGCTCGTGTTGTACAGAAATACATTTACTGTTCTTTAGTTTCTTTGTGTTGAATGTTTTTAAGGTTTTTCTAACATGCTTTTCAGTCAGTACAAGGCTGTGATTTATTCTGATCACATCAGTATATACAGTATATATATACACACACATATATGTAAATCAGTTTTGTGATGTTAGTGAGTCGCAGCAATGAACTCTGACAGAAATATTCTGCTGTGTTGGAGGTGAATCTAATGTACTTTGATTTATATTCTGGTGGCTTCATGTGGATTCATGCTTGGAATGACTAGTTATAATATTTCAGGTGACACATGTGGAAACATGTTGATCATTCATGTTGTACTTTATGTTTGAACTGGCCATATTTTAGTGAGTGCAACATCTTCTGTTCTTCATCATGAAATCACATCCTGATTGATGCAGTTTTCTGTGAATCCTTAATAAAATCTGCTTCATGAAATCAGTTTGCAGAGCGTCGTCACTTCAGCTGCTTCTGTTGACTCCTTGTGGAAAAAAACAGATTATTATTTTTTAATTTGTGTCAGAGTCTAAGTCAGGAGGGCTCTCTGTATCTGTTCTGTCATGGTTTCTATTGGTTGTTGTGTTAATGGTGTTTTATAATTTAAAACTGGGCTGATTTTAAAGTCTCATCACATTCATTAATAATCATATAAAGTCATTTGAGGGAGAAGATAAAGCAGCAGTGACGTGCCAGCAGGGAGAAAAACAGGAGACGAGCAAGAAACTTAAATAAAGCAAAACTTTATTCATATAACAAATAAAAGATGAGATGTGTTAGAAAATATCTGGTTCTTTGAATTAAAAAAAGGTCAAAGCTACAAGAATCCTGCGGACATTAAACCTGAAGGAGAGAAGTCAACTACGACTCCCAAGGTGCATTTCGGTAACAAACAGCCAATCACAGAGCTTCACTTCCTGTCGTGTGTTCCGCTAACGGCGGGTGGAAGCTAAATGCTAATATATCCAGGTCCAAACCTGATGGAACATTTCTCTTCAGATTCTGGATCAGTTCTCGGTGAACTCAGCAGCGATGGCGGGAAATACAACTGCAACACGAAGCGTTTTGAATTCACTGATTTGATTCCCGCCTCTGGCTGGCTAACGGCGTAGAGGCTCATGGGTAATGTAGTGTGACGTGGACCCGTCCGCCATGACGGACAGAACTTGATTTGTCAGAAACGAAGTTCGAATTCCAGCTGATACCCAGAACCTGGACCTGTAGGATCGGTTAATCCTGATCTACTGATCCAGGAGAGTCCGTGTTTATATGTGGGAGACCACCGAGCCGCTTCTGGTGAAGGTAAGGCGGGAAACCAGCGGGGGCGCTGCTGTCTCCCTAGCGTCCTCATGTGTACGGTTACCATGGCAACTGAACTGTTGCTGTGTTATGTTTTAAGCAGCTCGTGTGTGTGACACCCAGAGACTGCTGTAAGAGCTCACCTGGCTGAAAGAAGTCTTTATACAGGTGAAGGTCGGACATTTTAAAATGCTGCTGAGTCAAAGAAGAACAAGATGTCGGGAGTTCACCGGGCCGACGCCTCATTCAGTGGCTGTGGTGAGAGAACTACAACAATACAGCGTTAACTGGTTCATAATATACTGTCTTACTTTAACAACAACTTAAAAACCAACAGAACCAAACAAACTATAAAAATCATAAAGACCGAAACAAACAAAAACTGATTTAAAACAGCTAATAATTCAATCATATATCCTCAGAAATGATTATTATCAGCAGTGTTTGATGTGAGTTCACAGTTGTAGCTGAACATATTTACATGTTATATGTTTTATGTTCAGGTTGTTTCATCTGGTTCAAATTTTAGTTTTTTTAGTTCAAGTATTTTTCTGTAACATTAAAATGTCTAAATGAGTAACAACTTAAAGTAGAAACATCCTTCATTATGTATTAAGAGCTTAACTCTCATCAGGACTGTGTTTGATCACCTTTGATCATGTGATCAGACTGGGATTCAGATATTGATGAATCCTGACGTCACGTGTTTCCACCTGAACAGCTCAGACAGATGAAATAAACAAAAGGGTTGAAACTGAGGCAGAACATTGTGTTCAAGAAGCTGAGGCTCAGATGTGATTTCTAAAAGTGTGTTTGTTGTCGTTTCTGGGTCCAACAGAGAGCAAAGTTCCTGTCCTGGAGGCCGGCGGACCAGCTGATCCTGGAGAGACAGAAGCAGGACGCCGCCCGAGACAAAGTCCTGGACTTCACAAAGTACCAGCAGACCTGCGACATCAAGAACTCGTGGCTGAAGAGTTCAGACGGCCGGTTCCTGAGAGGAACCATCGAGAGGCGAGTCCAGGCTGCTCTGACCCAGCAGGAGGTCCACATCCAGGAGAGGAGGGACAGGTTTGTCTGTCAGAGACTCTGCATCTGATTATTCACCTGTCAGCTGCATTTACATACTGGACTAATGTTCACTTCAGAGCTACCTGTACTTTACCTGAGTGTCTCCATCTTCTGCTACTTTTACTTCTTCTACTGAGTACCTGTCTCCACCTGTCTATCTCCACCTGAGTGTCTCCATCTTCTGCTACTTTTACTTCTTCTACTGCACCACATTATGTTGAAGCTTGAGTTAGTGCAGACGATGAACCAGTGGAGCCTTGCTGCTCAGGTGTTTACCTGCGATCAGGTGACAGTCAGCTTCCTGCCAGGAACCTGGTTTCTACTGCTGATACTTTAACTACATGATGATGCTTGTGTACTTTGGTCTGATCAGAGTACCTATCTCCACCTGTCTGTCTCCACCTGTGATGTCTCCACCTGTGATGTCTCCACCTGTCTGTCTCCACCTGTCTGTCTCAGGCTGCGTGTCCTGCTGGAGGCGGAGGAGCAGCAGCTGCTGCAGGAGATGGAGGAGAAGGTGGAGACTTCAGTGGAGAGACAAGCGAAGATGAGAGAACGAGCTAAAACACTGAGAGAGAGACGAGAGACAGACAGACAGCAGCTGGTCTCAGACAAGCTGGAGCAACTCTTCAGGTAAACACACCTGCTGTCTTCCTCCAGATTTTCACATTAAAAGTCCTGCATCCTGCCCATTATTGTAGAAACAGATATTTATTAGAGCAGCCGTGATTTGCATCCCTGCTTTATAAGAGAGTCTACGATGAGTCCAGTACCTGAGTAGCACCTGTGCAGTCTGTCCACCACAGTGTCAGTGACTTTCACATGGTCTGCAGGGAGCAGTGTGAGGAGCTGCGGACCGTCCAGAGCCGCCGCAGAGAGCAGCAGGTGTGTTCGGAGCGAGCTGCTCAGGTGAGAAGCCGGCAGCAGCGTCTGCAGCAGCAGCAGCAGGAGGAGAAGCTGTTTGATGAACTGTGGGAGGCCGACCGACGAGCCAAAGAGGAGCGAGAGAGCCAGAGGCTGCAGAGGCAGCAGCAGCAAAACCTGCAGCAGCTGGACTTCATCAGGACGCAGATGGAGGCAGCAGAGCAGCAGAGACGGCAGCAGAGGGAGCTGAGGGTGGAGGAGGCCGCGCTCATGGTGTGCAGGAATTCTATATTTCATATTCATTCATTCATACATAGTTACTGACATTTAAATACCTCTGATATATTTTACTGTCTGGATGTACGGGGTTTGATTTCTCTGAAGGAACTTTTAACTTTTCAACTTTTAAAAACTTTTTTCGGTTCAAACTTCAGACAGAAAATACAAAAGTCCAATACTGAAAAAAGTTGCTCAAACTCAGTTTTTCATTTTTAGATCTAAAGTTAAAGTCAAATTAAAAAAACTCAAGTTTCTCGAACTGAATCGGTTAAATTCAGACACCAAAAGTCAAAGGTGAGGATCAATCAGACCTCTGTCCAATCAGGTTACGATCCGTCAGTCATGTGATCCAAAAAAAGACGAGATGAGATGAAACCTCAGAGTTTGTGAATCAGAAGAAAATAAAAATAAAACCACTTTGAAATTTAAAAAGAGAAAATATGAGCCGCAGAAACTCAGAAATGTTGGGTTCTGTGAGTTGGGAGGTGTTGAAGGTTGACGTGCTCCACCTTTCCTCTGCTCCTGTTGAAACGCTGCAGCTGCAGCAGCAGGAGATGCAGCGGCTGCAGCTGCAGCGCGAGCAGCAGCAGAAGCTCCAGGACCAGCGGAGCAGACGGCGGCAGCTGGATCAGGGTTTACGGCTGAAGATGAAGCGTCTGTCCAGAGAGCAGCAGGACGAGCTGCAGCTGGACATGAACATCCTGCAGACGCTGCTGCTACAGGAAACTGACGAGAAGCAGGAAGCTGCTCACAGGAAGGTAAACACACCTGAACACAAAGACCCACTCTACCTGTGAGAGCAGCCGACAGACAGCAGTGAATACTAATATTTATATTTATCATGGCAGTGATGGAGGAAGTACTCAGAGCCTTCACTCAAGTAAAAGTACTAATAACACAGTGTACAAATACTCTGTTAAAAGTCCTGTATTAATGAATGTTACTTCAGTAAAATGTACTTAAAGTATCAACAGTAAAAGTACTCATAATGTGTGATGGCTCCTCACAGAGATACAGATGATGAATAAATATATAAATACATAATGTGATAAATATTAAGAGGCCATTAGTTAAACTTAATACAGTAATACAAAGTGGTAACAATCACTTTAATGTTAAAGGTGGAACTAATGTGATCCACCTTAAATACTGTCGGCCAGTTTATTAATGTTTTACTAATAATCAATAACCAGTAACTACATGTCAGTCAATCATTCAGAAACACACAGTGTGTTTTCTCAACATTGTGAATAATAAGTGAATATATATAAGTACATTCACTCAAGTACTTTTGAGGTACTTGTACTTCATGTTATGTTACTTTACTCCTCTGTTTATCTTCAGTTTCTGATGAACCATGAGTTTATACAATGAGACGCTTTTAATTAATTAACTACAAAGTACTGAAGTCTTCTCTTGAGTAAAAGTACCACTGCTGCAAAATGGAAATACTGCAGTAAAGTACCATTAATACTGCACCTCCATGTTAGCTCAGTACTGGAGTACCTGTAGTTCTTAACAGTGGCCAGCAGGTGTCCTCACATCTCAGTAGATCACAACAACCAAGAAGAACCTGTCTGACTGCTGCTGCAATAACTCTGAGGAGAGAGATGATATTAACTAATAATAATAATAATAATAATGGCTGTATGTTACTGCAGCTGTGTGTTTATATTCATTATATTCCTCCTGAATGAGGAAGATTCACCTGAAACACAAACATTAGAAAACAGGAAGAAAAGAAATGAATGTTCTCATGATTCAGATTAAACGTAATATTTCGTCATGTCCACCTGTCCTACATTCAAACCAGGTGTAGTCCATGTGTCTATGGACCCTCTCCCCCTGTGATGGAGGGGTGTTGCTGCTCTGAGACACATGTCAGTGATCAGAACGACCTCCATCAGTTTCTGGGTGGCAGGTGTGAGACAGGTGTAAGCTAAGGTGACCCTCTGTTTGTTCAGGCGGAGCTGCATGAGGAGCAGCAGGCGTACCGGCAGTATCTGTCCGCTGAGCTGCAGAAGCAGAAGAGGGAGGAGGAGGAGACGGAGCAGCTGATCGAGGAGAAGCTGAAGGAGGTCTGGACTAAAAGAGAGGAGGAGAGTCGACTGCAGCGAGAGGCCAGAGACCGGCTGATGAAGGAGGTGATGGAGGCTCGAAGTCTGCAGATCCAACACAAACGTAAGAACACAAACCTGTTGAGTGTTTCTGTCAGGGCTCACAGCAGCACTGAGTGCATCCGCTAACAGCTACTGTGTGAGCATCACAGCCTGATGTATAACACTATCAAACACTCATCAGAGCTCCACATGTGGATTCATCCGCCGCTGAAAATAGTCCCCAACAAAGTCACTATTTCCTCCAGTTTGTTTGATAAAAACTACAGCGAGCAGCTGTTTGAAACATCAAACTATAGATTTGTGTTTGTAAAGATTTACGTCTTCAGCAGGAACCAATGGGCTCAGAGCTGAGAGCCACAGACAGGAAGTGAGACAGGACTGAGAGCCACAGACAGGAAGTCAGACAGGACTGAGAGCCACAGACAGGAAGTCAGACAGGACTGAGAGCCACAGACAGGAAGTCAGACAGGACTGAGAGACGCACTGACATGCTGTTGGTTTGAGTCTCAGATTTAATGATGATCAGAAAAATATAGAAGAACACCAGACTGATTCTTTAATACTGTGTGTGTGTGTGTGTGTGTGTGTGTGTGTGTGTGTGTGTGTGTGTGTGTGTGTGCTGCAGTGGATGTGAACATGCAGAAACAGGTGGAGCTGTCCAGAGAGAGAGACGAGCTGAACAGAGTGATGGAGGAGATGAAGCTGGTGGACAAGGAGGAGAAGAGACGGTACGTCAGCATGTTCATCACCTCCATCCTGGTCTGTGAGGTCAGGCTGATCTGGTCTGTCACTGTGAGGTCAGGCTGATCTGGTCTGTCACTGTGAGGTCAGACTGATCTGGTCTGTCACTGTAAGGTCAGGCTGATCTGGTCTGTGCTGGTCCCCACAGGCAGAAGCAGACCTGCGAGGCACATCGGGCCGACCTGAGGGCCCAGATGAAGCAGCAGCAGCAGCTCCGCTGTGAGGAGAGGGCTCAGGCTGAGAGGGAGCACCAGCAGGGTCTGATCCTGCAGGAGCTCTACAACCACAAGAAAGAGGAGATCCTGTCCAGACCCACATCTCACACCACCGCTCCCCATCCTTTCAGACGGGCAGAGGGATCCAGGTCTGCCTCCAGACACCGCCTCACATAGTCATCCTGCATGTGGGATTAAACCCTTTCAAACACCACATTACTCTGGTCCTCTTTAAAAACACTGTGAGCTTCAGTCCCTCCAAAACCCCTCTGGACCTGAAACACAGCAGCTCCACATTCAGTACAAGTTGGACATGAGTGAATGAATCATTTATTATGTTCATGTCACACATCGATCCCACATAATACAACGTGTTATTAACAACAACCTCCAGCATCAATATTCATGTTCCAAAGACAAATCATCCATTCAGTAGGTCCTGATGGAGCAGCAGCAGCTCCACCACAACACAGTCAGTCCTGTTTGTTAAAGACCAGGACACACCATGAGTTTATACAATGAGACGCTGTTTATTGATTTATTTTTTATTAACTACAAAGTACTGAAGTCTTCTCTTGAGTAAAAGTACCACCGCTGCAAAATGGAAATACTGCAGTAAAGTACCATTAATACTGCGCCTCCATGTTAGCGCAGTACTGGAGAACCTGTAGTTCTTAACAGTGGCCAGTAGGTGTCCTCACATCTCAGTAGATCACAACAACCAAGAAGAACCTGTCTGACTGCTGCTGCAATAACTCTGATTAGAGATCGATCGCTGTGACTGACATCAGCTACATCAGCTACCAATCAGAGACCAGCTTCAGTCAGTCTGACGACCTCATTACACATTCACATGTTGACCTGATGGTGGCGCTAGAAGCCAGAGGATCACCAAAGTTATTACAGTTCATCCTGAAGGGACAGACAGGCAGACAGACAGACAGACAGACAGGCAGGCAGACAGTACTTGTACCTCAGGCGTCCTGTAGCTTGCTGGCTAACAGTATTTGCTGAAGGTGTTGGAGATCAATGTTGTTTGATTGATGAAAGTGGAGCTGAACTGATTTGGGATCAGTCTGAGACTCATGACGTGACTTCATACACACCAAAACCTCCAGTTTCACGTACTTGTACTTTACTTGAGTATTTGCATTTTGACTTCATCATTCAGAGGGAAAGATCATAAAACAGAGGCTGTGAGACCCGGAGGAGCTGGAACCACACAGTTATATATTAACAATATAAGTTTTCAATGCAGTACTTTTACCTGTAACGCAGTATCGAAGCTTCTCCTGTGTCTCTGTGTTTCATGGTGTGTTATTTTCTAGTTTCCTGGGAAGAACTTTGTAATAATAATAATAATTATAGAAGAAGTAAAGTTATATGAGAGTAAGTGAAGTGATTCAGTGTAGCGTTGCTGCAGCTGTTAAAGGGTTAATAAAGTTGTTCATGGAAAACGTGCACAAGCAACAAGAAACCGTTTCTACATCCCATCATTACACACAGGGTGGACAGAATAACGTGAACACCTCAACACAATCAACAATCTTCTCCTGGAGGTGATCAATAACGATCATTTAGATTCTGTAAAGTACCTGTGTTCATTCGAAACACACATAACTAAATGTTCTCCCCAAAAATAAGTAAACCTTAAAGTAAAATCAAATTTAAAACAACAGAACAGTGGATTCTGAACCAGGTGATCTCAGGACAGAGCTGCAAACAGACAGGCAGACAGACAGACAGGTAGACAGACAGGCAGACAGACAGATGTCTCCTGCTGCTCATGAGAACTCCTCGTTAGAAACCTCTTTGTTTTGCTGCTTCATGGTCGTGGCAGAGGGATAAAGCGTGTTGTGGGTAGGCCGGCGTGTCAGACAGGTGAGCAGGTAAACAGCTCATACCTGCGGAGGGAGAGGTTTGGGAGTGGACTCGTTACCTGATGTGACAATAATAGTTAATGCTCAGACAGGTCTGAGATATGCTGCTCCCACAGTCAGATGATCTCATGCAGCAGCACAGTCTGCTCGGCTACTCCTCACAGAACATCCAACGCCACCTGAGGATCTATTGATCTGTTGATCTATTGATCTATTGATTCCCCCGGCAGGATGGCGAATGATTATAACCCTTATTCCAAGGTAAAGCTAACACACACACACACACACTCACTCACACACACACTCTCACACACACACTCACACCAACAGCAAGTACTCATTATGCAGACTGAGATTATCATGTTATATTACTGTATTATTATGTGTACGCAGCTCTTTAACACTGTAACTGAGTTCATGTTGTGTTGTTAATCATCACGTGTTTAGTTGTTTGTAGTTGTGAATACTTAAATAAAAGAGTAAATGTACTCAGTTACATCCACCTCTGTAATATATATATGTATATGTATATATATATATATGTATATAATGTTCCCACACTGTTGTCAGTGTATTTCAGAGTGTTTGTGAATGTTTTATATTAAGATGAAAAACTAAAAGTTGAATTTACAGGTACTTGAACTTGAGTATTTCTGCTACTTTATACTTTACTACATTTCAGAGGGAAATATTGTACTTTTACTGCATTTATCTTTAGTTACTCTGCACTACAGATACAGATTATACACGAAGCATCAGTACTAATAATCTCATAATACAACATATGATAATATAACACTGACCTTCTGCTGCATAACAAGTACTTTTACTTTGATACTTTAAGTACATTTAGCTGATTCTGTATTTTTACTCCAGTAAAACTTTAAATGCAGGACTTTCACAGTATTTATATCAGAGTATTTTTACAGAGTTGTGTTACTTTTCAAACTTTGTCCGCCTTCAGTCAAATGTGCTGATAAACACTGACGTGTTCATTGAGCCTCAGTGTGAGTTTGAATGATTTATTCATGTTTCTGTCGGGATTATCAGATGAATTCCTGTAAACCTGACAGAAGTCATGAAGGCGAGAACACTGAAACCAGCTGATGGTTTTATTGATCGTTGTAGTTTATCACAGTGCTTCATCAGTTCAGCTTTATGGCTTCAGGCTCTGATCGTTTCATCTGAAGGATGTTAGAGGCCTGAGTTCCTCTGAAGGGATGAACAGAGTGTTGTGGAGCAGAGCTGTGCTCAGTGTGTTCCTGTGGTTCCTCATGAAGCCGGAGGAGGCTGAGGTTTGGTCTCTAGTGAGGCTCAAACTCCAAAAACACTGGATCCTACACTTCCCATGATGCACCAGTTAGAGCAGATTCACTGATGATACAACAGTCATCAGCCTGCCTCCTGAGTGACTCTGCTGTTAAACTGAAGGACGTTAATGACCTCTGTCAGCACTTGATTCTGTGGTTTTATTGTTTTATTGGCTAAATTACAAAATACACCTCATCAATAAATTAAGAAAAATCACATTGATAAAT
>VMKM01003198.1:22500-43720 GCA_008360985.2 Macquaria ambigua
AAGTCACTGTGAGACTTTGAGGCATTTACTCTTCAGAGTTTTGCAAAGTGAAACTCTATTTTTAAAATGCAAAATTCATATCATAGCAGCTTTAATCTGATGATGGAGACACTGACGCTCTCTGTCCTGGATAATAAGACTGACTGACTTGATTGATCAGGTATTGAACAGATTTTGAACAGATATAGATCAGGTATTGAGATATTATCTGTGTGTGTCTTATTTCCCTGTGAGGACATTATAAAGCAGCAGCACTGTAATCCCTCCTCCTGGACTCTGTAGTCCACATCATTAAGTAGGGCCACTTAAAGCCTCTTCGCCTGCTGTGAGACTAAATAATCCAGAGCTGGAGGCCAGGAGGTCCAATCCTGTGGCTCCATCTGGTTCAGGTCTGAGACTCAGCTGAGTCCTGGATCCTCCTGTGTTTGATCATAAATAAAGATCTTTTACCACCAGTGATCCTGTTTGAGGTCTGCAGGTCCTGCTGGGGTTGTCTGTGACCTCCAGCTGATCTCATGTGATATACATAGATCCAGGTCCAGGGGCCCGACAGGTCAGGGGCCCAACAGGTCTTGTCAAAATCAGAACATATTTTAAACGTGATGCTCTGATATTGAGAATCTGCTCAAACTTTGAGTGTGTTTCTCTGTGAAGCAGCTGCAGGTCCAGCAGTAAGCAGGAGGTCAGAGTGGGTCAGTTGTAGAGCTGCAGGTCCAGCAGTGAGCAGGAGGTCAGAGTGGGTCAGTTGTAGAGCTGCAGGTCCAGCAGTGAGCAGGAGGTCAGAGTGGGTCAGTTGTCGAGCTGCAGGTCCAGCAGTGAGCAGGAGGTCAGAGTGGGTCAGTTGTAGAGCTGCAGGTCCAGCAGTGAGCAGGAGGTCAGAGTGGGTCAGTTGTAGAGCTGCAGTGGGTCTAGTGAGAGGGGTCAGGTTCAGTGGAGGGTGGTCACAGAGCTGCAGGTCCAGCAGTGAGCAGGAGGTCAGAGTGGGTCAGTTGTAGAGCTGCAGGTCCAGCAGTGAGCAGGAGGTCAGAGTGGGTCAGTTGTAGAGCTGCAGGTCCAGCAGTGAGCAGGAGGTCAGAGTGGGTCAGTTGTAGAGCTGCAGGTCCAGCAGTGAGCAGGAGGTCAGAGTGGGTCAGTTGTAGAGCTGCAGGTCCAGCAGTGAGCAGGAGGTCAGAGTGGGTCAGTTGTAGAGCTGCAGGTCCAGCAGTGAGCAGGAGGTCAGAGTGGGTCAGTTGTAGAGCTGCAGGTCTAGCAGTGAGCAGTTAACTCCTATGAATCTTATTGTTTCAGCTCTGATCTGTTGAGTCAGACTTTATTAATCTCCGGCACAAACAAAACACCTTCAACCAACATTAGAGTCAAATACAGCTGAAACTATTAGTCCATCAGTTGATTAATTGATTAGTTGGAAATGAATCTGCACCGTTTCAGTCCATTTTTAAAGGTTCCAGTCTCTCAGGGTTCAGTAAGGTCTTTGGGTTATGGAGAGACCTCTGAGGTCTGGATCGCAGACTCATTTTATAGACAAAACTATTAATCAAGAAAATCATTTATTAGCAGATGAATTGATCATGTGTGATTATTAATGGTGAACTGGAGGCTGCTGTGTGTGCTGAAGCTGAAGATTTGGGGTCAGATGGAGCAGGATTAGCCTGAAACACCACAGAGCCCCTCTGTTGTGGCTGGGGGGGGGGTCTCTCTGTGTGTGTGTGTGTGTGTGTGTGTGTGTGTGTGTGTGTGTAATCTCACAGGATTATTTGTTTGCTGCTGTCCAGTGTCTCTAATTACATCCACCTCCTGATTAACGTGCAGTACAGGAGGTGCGGTGTCCTGCAGGTGGATGGAACTTCTGAGCGGAAAGAATTAATCAGTTCATTCAGTAGTCGATCAACAGATAATCAATCTGCAACTAGTTTAATAATTAATTCATCGATTTTCAAGTAAAAGCAGTCACAATGTTGTGCATCAGTTTGTCCATCAGCGTCTCAGATTTTCTGCTTTTTATCTCTGAACTTCATCTGAAGACGTCACCTCAGACTCTGGAATTCATCACGTCATGTTTCACTATTTCTGACATTTTACCAAAAAAAGGTATTAATCAATAATGCAAATGATCGTTAGTTGCAGCTCTTCCAGACTGGCAATCAATGTTGGCCTTTTTATAACACTAATCTGATAATAAACTTTATTGATACAGAACAAAGTTACAGAGTAAATACCCGACAACAAAACAACGTGAAGAACAAATCCAACATGCTGGAAATCACGCATTAATCAAAAGCACACACACACATGTTTCTGTAAACCTCGTGTGAACAAGGAAAAATCAAATAAAATGGAGTAAAATCAAAATGAAGATACAATAAACCAACAATAAATCTTTAATCCCATCTTTAGAATTGCAGCTGAACTGGTCATGAGAGACTTTCAGAGATATTTGTATCTTTAAACAGCTCACACAGGCTGGGGGGGGGGTGCTGGTTCTGGGCTCTGTGTTCAGGTCTGGTGGTGTAGAAATCCTCCAGCTGGTTCACTGGTTTCACTGGCGTGTGGAGCGCTCAGTGAGTCAGCTATGGTTTCCTGCAGCGATGACCATCAGCTCCCCCTCATCACGGCTCACTCGTACTCTGCTCGGGACCATTTCAACTAGAGATCAAGAGTCCCGATCAAGTCTTTAATATTGATTATCTGCTGATGCTGATATTGACCTGAATGTTGATTAAATCGTCTGTGACACACTGAAATAACAGCTGGAGACGATGAATCTGACGTCTGATCCAAATACTGAAGGGCCTGATTCAAAACTATAAAACTGATCAGCTTTAATTATTGATCTGATATGAATAAAACTGGAGGATGTGACTCCGGAAACTGATGTGAGATCAGCTGATGGTTTTATTAGAGAAGAGGTCGCACTCTGTTGGACTACAGAAACACAGAGGATCTTTGGTCGAGTTCAGACGAGTTCCTTTAGTTCTGAATGAACGTTAGTTGGTTGGTTAGTTATTGACACCTGATCTGAGCTGTCAGGTAAACGTCTGAAAGTGACAAGCTGCTTCCTGAATGAGACAAAGTGAGCAGCTGTAATTTTCCCTTTCAGGCCGTCATGAGGAGAGTCTGTAGAGTTCAGTAAAGGATGGGTGAAGGTGTGTAGGTAGGTGGGTGAAGGTGTGTAGGCAGGTGGGTGAAGGTGTGTAGGCAGGTGGGTGAAGGTGTGGGTGAAGGTGTGTAGGCAGGTGGATGTTTGCTGTTTATCAGTGACCTTTACTTTCCTCTGTGTATCAGTAGAAAGCCGCTGCTGTCGTCTCTGTAGATCAAAGTTCCTCGACAGGTACAGGTACAGGTAGCGTTGCCGCTTCCTGAAGGACACACCCAGCGCTCACTGATGTCATTGTGCTGACGCATGGCTGGGCGGGGACTCTGGGGTTTCACCTGTGAGCAGGTAAAACACGCTCTGTATGGAAACCTGAGCCAGACTGAGGGTTGAATGGATGATTGTAACGTCTGAGGCCTGCGGAGGAAGCCAGCCTTCATCTTTACACTCACCTGGTTCACATGGCTTCACCTGCAGACTGAACCTGTCCAGCAGCTTCTGATCTTCTGGTTCCCTCCTCCCCATCCACTTCATCTCCACCCAGACATCCACCCAGACATCCACCATGCTCACTGCTGGTTCATACACATTTATCTGGATGCTTGTTAAACCCCTCCCCCGACACAGGGCTCCTCCAATCATAGCATGACAGTTAAAAGTGTATGAATGGATTAAACAGTGTGTTAGCTGCTAATGTTAGCTAACCAGCTACCTAGTGTAACCAGGGTCTCTCTACTCTTGATTACAGTTTATAAAACATCAAATACATTTCTTACATCGGCTGACAGCTACAGTAGTTGACTCCAACGCTGAGACACAAACAGCTCCAATGTCGATTCACAGGTGATTTATTGCTTACAAGCACTTCAGGATCTGGGGGATACAACCCCGGTCTCAGTAAAACTATTCAGTATAAAAGAAAATCATAAACAAAGGAAACTTACAACACTAATGAATGATTTCTGTAGCCAATCTCAATAAACATTAACTGACAGATTATAGAGCCAACGGTCCAAGACTTCTTAAAAATGACACATTACACAAAGACACTACTGATACAGATAAATTAGTACACATAGATAATTACTCTGGATGTCAATTTAGTTACCGTCTCTCTCTCTGATAGGCTATACATTCATATTTACAGGTTTTCATTTAACAGTCAGCCACTCACCTGGGGGATACAAGCCCGGTCTGACTGGTTCCCCTGGTGATGGACTTTATAACTGCATTGTTACCATGGATACTGTGTAGCTTAGTAATAAATATGAAATATAAAATAATCATCATTAAAAATACGAAAATAACACAAATATGTACAACTTACAACTATCAAATAAAGGTAACATTACTGACAAAATTAAATTCTATATTACAAGATTTTGCTAATAGACAAAGTAACAAT
Source organism: Macquaria ambigua (assembly GCA_008360985.2). Taxonomy (NCBI): domain Eukaryota; kingdom Metazoa; phylum Chordata; class Actinopteri; order Centrarchiformes; family Percichthyidae; genus Macquaria; species Macquaria ambigua. Next base: position 26,997 of record VMKM01003198.1, read on the forward strand.
TTAAACCTCAAATGATGTGTTTAATGTAACATGCAAGAACTGCAGTGATTAGCTGATGAATAGAAAATGAATCGTTTGGTAATTAATGAATCGTTGAAGTCATTTACACACAGTGTTGGTGTTCTCACTCTGTGTCTGTGTGCGTGCGTGCGTGCGTGTGTGTGTGCGTGCATGCGTGCGTGTGTGTGTGCTCATTACTGCTTGTGTTTCCTGCTGAGACGCTCTCCATGCAGACGACATGCTGCACAGCCATTGGACAGTTCCTGACGGTGTCCCAGATAAACACACAGCTGATGGGTTTCATGTCAGAGCAGAGGGCTTCTCTGATTGGCTGCCCGGGAACATGAATGAACAGCAGGATGTTTGTACATCCAGACGCTGCCGAGCCTTTAATAAGGAGACGTTTCTCTGGACTGCAGTCTGTCTGCTTTCTAAACAACAATCATTTCCATCATTGATTAATCTGCCAATTATTTACTGCTCGTGTAAAAGCAGGTCGATCAGTTGGTGCATCACTAAACTCTGTGAACAGATTTCTGGGACCAGGTTTTGCTATCAGAAGCGTTCTGGTTTCTGTTTGTAGTCCAAGTATTGACCAGGTTTGAACAGGCTTTGGTTGCATGCAGGTAAACAGTCTGTGGAGAGCAAAAGAGGAGGAACGCATCGGCTATCGTCTGATGAGGATTTAGCTTTTTATCAATCTGGGTACCCTAGAGATTAATTTTTATTAACTTTTATTAGCTTTTTAAAAATGTATCTGCATTCAAATCGATGTCAGACTACAGCAGATTGGTTCCCAGTTTGCTGATCGGACTAAAACAATGACTGGTGCACGGAGGAGGAAGTCTTGGTCCATTATCTGTTATGTGGATTTCCGCTGGCTACACCAGGAGCCCTGAAACATCGACTGTTGATTGGTGCATGTCTGATAACAGTAAAGAGAGCAGCAGCTCTCAGATCAGTTTAGTTCTGGTTGGTGTAGCAGGATCAACGCTCCTCTTTCAGAGTCCTACATATGAACACAGCTGGACCTCAGCTGCTGCTTCACCCAGGGTTTAAACCCAGTGGTCTGAGGGGTCTAAGGGGTCTGTGGGGTCTGTGGGCCCCGAGCTGCACCAGGTCCCTGTCGTCACAGGTATCCTGTATGACCCACACCTGAACCCTGACAAACCTCAAAAACCCTCAAAACTGTGATTTCAAAAACTGAAATTCAAGCAGTTTCTTTTTTTCTGAATATGTGGGTCCCCAACCAGGCAACTGTTCCAGGCCCTCAGGGGCCACGAAGGCTGCAGGTTGATAGAATTAATTACAATACTAAACCACCAAAGCACAAGACAGCGCAATAAAACTGACATGGTAAGGGCCCTTTGTGGCCCCTGGATTTTAACCTCTTCTTGAGGACTGGATCTGGAGTTCAGCTCCTGAGAGACGAGACGTCTTCAGATGTCCCAAAGAGATTCAGTTCACTGTGACAGGAAATTAAATATCAAAATAACTGCTGATTATTGATGATCAACTAATCAGTTGAACAGACTCACAGAAGCCTGAGGCAGGTAGTGATTTACCGTAGAAATGCTGGTTTGGGACTCTGGTCCAACTGGTTGGGGACACCCAGGACCCCCTAACAGGTTAATCCGGCAAAGTGACGTGTCAGAGGAACAGATTCAGAGTTTTAAGAGAGAACTTCCTCTCAGCTCGTTACCTTCTGCTTCATGAACAGCTTCACTTCCTGTGTGAAGGTTAATGATTAGTTGTGATCAGGAGCATCACGTCCACAGTCTCTTCATCTCATCAGGTTCCTCTTTGTCTGCCTGCCTGCCTGCCTGTCTGTCTGTCTGCTAACGTGACATCACTGTCTTTAGTTGCTTTAATGCAAATCTTCTTCTCTGAAACCAGAAGGTCATTTGAATAAAAACTCACACTGAATCGGCAGCGGTCATGTGACACGACGCCATCTTTAAACTCACAACCTGTTTTACCTGAGCAGGTGTCCGCTCTTCATCTCCTCTCTGTTATCTTCAGCGGGCTTCAGATGTTAAAGGGACACAAAGTTCAACCTGTGGAAACGGCTGCACGCTGTCTTCTGTGGCCTGATGATGTCATAGTGATGTCACAGTGATGTCAGCAGGCCTGGAGACACACACAGTCTGTGTGGAGTCTGAAAGACGTGGGGGTTCACCTGCAGGGCGGCTCTAATGAAAGACGATCCAGGTGCATTCTGGGAAATGTGTGTTTAAAGTAAAATAAATGGATAAATAAGACATTATGAAATTAATATTCATGAGAGTGAATTCAGATGAAATCTATAATCTAACCATAAAATAGTAAAATGATCCAAAGTTTTTAAACGTCAGCTCGTGATTCTGAAACGTAATTCCAGCCTGCTTCTCCAGCATGTTTAACATGTTAGCATGTTAGCATGCTGATGTTAGCCTTTAGCTGTGTCTCAGTTCAGCCTCACAGAGCTGCTAGCTGCAGACTCTTGGTGTTGTGGCAGCCCTGAGTAGTTTCTGCAGGCTAGAACTACCCCCACCAATAAGATAGGGAAGCCTGTACGTAGCCTGAGAGGTGGAGCCAGGGGGCAAAACAGCCCATGTCACTGACTTACTCGCTTCTCTCATTGTTTGGGACTGCCTGATGTCAGTACACACAGTCAGTCAGACAGACCGGTTCCTGGATGTGGGTTCATCAGTTGAACTGAAACCAGGTCTGATGAGTCTGAAGCTCCGCTGCTTCTGTATTTGTAACAGTCCAGAGGATCTTCTGGATTTTCAGGTATGAATCATCTCTGCTGGGCCCACATGTCAGCCCCCCCAAATCCTGTGTGCTGACTCAGCTCTCCGTTTCTCAGCATCCAGCTAATCTCCCTTCAGAGATAAGCTCCTCCACAGTATGTGAACAACACAGCCAGCAGCACAACGACTCACTGATTTCCTTCTGACGTCAGGTTCAAATCACTAGCAGCTCCAGCCTGGACACACCGGACACACCTGACACACCTGACACACACCGGACGTTTGGGACACGGTGTTTGTTGGCTGATATTCATTTTTAGCCTGCTAGCAGTCTGTCTGCCTGTCTGTCTGTCTGTCTGATTGTGATGAAATGTGGTTCATCGTTCATGTTCCCCTCAGGATGAACTGTAATAACTCCTCTGACTTTCCATCTAGCGCCATCATCAGGTCAACCTTTGTATTTCTGAGACAGTCTTGTTTCTCTTGAGTTCTGATGAGAGTTTCATGTCCGTCACTAGCTGTCAGTCATTAATATCGTCTGTGAGAAAAACGACTGGGACGTTTCCTGCAGGATCCAGAGGCACCTAGACTACTTCCTGTTCCTGTTCTGCGTGACAGTCACCGGGGGGGTGCAGTAGTTCTTCATCGTTCAACATGATGAAGTGTAGTCTGCTATCAGTGAGGTGCTGATGATGAAGAGACACGTCGTTCATCTGCAGCTCAGACAGAACTTATAATTATCCTTCATTACTGAAGAGAGAGAGGGCAGCTTTACCCAGGATGCACTGCTGCACCTTCACTCTACTACTGGACTTAAGTACATTTTAGAGGTACTTGTACTTTACTTGAGTATTTCCATTTTCTGCTACTTTATACTTCTACTCCACTACATCTCAGGGAGAAATACTGAACGTTTTACTGCAAGCTGAAGCTGAGAATACTTGTGTACTTTTACTGCTGATACGTTAAACGAGTACCAAAAGCAGCCAGATGTTATTAAAGGATCAGGAAGTGCGTGTTTCTTTTCACAGATGTTTCTCAGAAGTTTCTGTTGTGCAAAAGAATAACAGTTCAAGAAGTTTTCAGACAAACATTTTGGGTTTGACGTGTCTGACGTGTCTTCTTGAATCGGACATGTTGACCCTGCAGCGTCGCAGCTCTCAGCTCTTTATTATAAATGCATCAGATTGACGGCAGATATTTTAACTTGTAGCTGCCATTGATGATGGAAACTGATGAAATGCAGCAGCTAATAATGTTATTAGTAACAGCTGTCTTTGGCAAGTCAAAATGTCTGCTGTGAAAAAGGTCGATGGACGGACTGCGGTTCTGTTCTGGTGTGTTCTCAGGTCAGAATAGCAAGAATAAAAGTGCTGGATTCACAAGTCAACAGACTGTGGGAGGTTTGGGGGAGAAAAGCCCTCAGGTGAATCGTTATCTGTCTGTGTATAGGTGGGACTCAGTGAGCCAGTAGTGACGTGTTAGCGCTTTATAATTCTACTAAATCATCATCTCTGAAATAAAACAGTCTCTGAGCGCTGGACTGAGCTAAAAGTGAAATCCTGGGTTTGGTTCATGTTTGGATCTGAACTGTGGAGGAGACGCTGTGTGTCTGTAACGTCTGTTACCACGTCGTCTCACTTTGTTCCTCTGTGTGATACATGTTGTGTTCGTTTCAGTTCACTCGGGTCTGGATCCCGGACCCCGACGAGGTGTGGAAGGCTGCAGAGATCACCAGAGACTACAAGGAAGGAGAGCCGGTCCTTCACCTCAAGCTGGAGGATGAAACGGTATTTAACTTCCACTCTCTACATACCTGTCGGGTACCGACACTGATTCATCTCCCAACATGTTTCTCTTGCTGTCTTTTCCTGTTTGTGCACAATGTGGAAAAAACGTGTCATGAATCATGACTCACTTTAATGAGGAATTAAACAACATCAAACTGTAAAACACTGAAATCATCTGTTCTGTTGCTGTAAAGCTTCAGTGCTGAATGCAGACTCTCTCAGGCTGTTAGGACTGTGGTTAGTGTGACCAGCAGACTGTTGACTCTCCGGTAGCTGTTATGGAGGCTAGGAACCCAGTAAGCAGAACGACAGACTCGGCAGCAACAGTACACAAACAAGTTTATTTGTAGTATGGGAAGCCAGGAAGGGGAGAAGATCAGGGGTGATCCTGGACGAGAGGTGAGTCCAAACCAGAACCCAGGCTGGGCGGAGGCGAGACAGCGTGGAGGGCCAGGCAGGCAAGGGAGCAGACTTGAACAGTGGACGGGAGACCGAGCAGGCAGGGCAGGCAGGTGGTTAGTCGAGAGGGCTGGAGACCAGGCACAAGAAGGTCTGTGGCACAGGGAAACAATGGTTAGTCAGGCAAACGAGGAAAATCGCAAGCAGAAAGCTAGAGCCGTAGTTACCGCACTGGTAGACGGAACGATCTGGCGACGAGTGAAGAGCAGGACCGAGTATATGAAGGCTGGAGAGGTGATTAGTAGATCTGTCACAGCTGCTCAGGTGAGAAGCGGGAAGCCACCGCCACGCCCAGCCACGAACACAAGAGACAGAAACACAAGGGGCAGGGAAAACAGGGAAACACAAGGGAAGGAGAGCAGCCTCAACCATGACAGTAGCTCGTTTCCAAACAGGCGTTTTTTTAACATTTTAACAGCCCGGCTCAAAAGCTCCCACATAGCACAGTCTGAACAGACGCAATGCATTGTGGGACAGTTGGGTTTGTCCAGTGAGCTCACGCCACTTTCTTACATCCGAGTATTTCTCAGGTACCCAAAGACAAAGACCACATACTGCAGCTGGAACGCAGTACTGACTCATACTCATACTGCACATGAAGAGTACGTTAGTGTGATTCTGAACAGAGCTCAGCCGCTCTGCTCCACCTGCCTCACACCTGGAGTTCACACTGATTGGTTACAAACAAACCAGGAGAAGGAGACATGAAGTCATGTGACTGATTGCGACTCACTGATTGGCCAGGTCTGGTGATGTCATCCTGCAGATGACATGAACCAAACTTCAGAAGTGAAGCTCATTTGGAAGTCATTCTTTCTTTGATGTGTGTTGACTGTGTATTGATTGTGTATTGACTGTGTATTGACTGTGTACTGAGTATTGACTGTGTGTTGACTGTGTATTGATTGTGTACTGACTGTGTATTGATTGTGTATTGACTGTGTACTGACTGTGTATTGATTGTGTATTGACTGTGTACTGACTGTGTATTGACTGTGTATTGACTGTGTACTGAGTATTGATTGTGTGTTGACTGTGTGTTGACTGTGTGTTGACTGTGTATTGATTGTGTACTGACTGTGTATTGATTGTGTATTGACTGTGTACTGACTGTGTATTGATTGTGTATTGACTGTGTACTGACTGTGTATTGACTGTGTATTGACTGTGTACTGAGTATTGATTGTGTGTTGACTGTGTGTTGACTGTGTGTTGACTGTGTATTGATTGTGTACTGACTGTGTATTGATTGTGTATTGACTGTGTACTGACTGTGTATTGATTGTGTATTGACTGTGTACTGACTGTGTATTGACTGTGTATTGACTGTGTACTGAGTATTGATTGTGTGTTGACTGTGTGTTGACTGTGTGTTGACTGTGTATTGATTGTGTACTGACTGTGTATTGATTGTGTATTGACTGTGTACTGACTGTGTATTGATTGTGTATTGACTGTGTACTGACTGTGTATTGACTGTGTACTGAGTATTGACTGTGTGTTGACTGTGTGTTGACTGTGTGTTGACTGTGTATTGATTGTGTACTGACTGTGTATTGATTGTGTATTGATTGTGCTCCGTGCCGTCCTGTCTCAGCCTCTGGAGTATCCTGTGGGTCCAAAGACGAACGCTCTTCCTTTCCTGCGTAACCCCGACATCCTGGTCGGGGAGAATGACCTCACCGCTCTCAGTTACCTGCATGAACCTGCAGTCCTGCACAACCTCAAAGTCCGCTTCGTGGAGTCCAACCACATCTACACGTACTGCGGTCAGTCGCTCTCCGAACTCTCATTTATTTATTATTATAGAATTTAGTTTTCCTTTTTATTTCTTTTATCTTTTCATTATTTCTGCTTCTGCTCCAGGATGTTTTTAAATATTGTTTTTGAACACATTTATATTGATTATTATTGATGACCTGTTTAACGCACTAATCAGGACACAAGCTGCAGTTTTCATGTATTTAATTCTTTGGCCTGTGTGTGTGTGTGTGTGTGTGTGTGTGTGTGTGTGCGTGTGCAGGGATCGTGCTGGTGGCCATCAACCCGTACGAGCAGCTGCAGATTTATGGAGAGGAGGTCATCAGGGCCTACAGCGGGCAGAACATGGGGGACATGGACCCTCATATATTTGCGGTGGCTGAGGAGGCATACAAGCAGATGGCCAGGTCCGATCAAATTGATCATTGTATTGATCGTTTTTAATGGTGATCAGATCAGACTTTATTGACCCTCGTGTTCCAGCAGCACAGAGACGATGTAAACAACATGTGAGATATTTGTGCAGCTGGTGGTGTAGGTGGATGATTACAGTGTTCAGGTCTCCACCTCCTCCTTCATCTGAAGTCATCAGCTCCCTTTAATTACAGTCTGAACGTCACGACTGCTCCAGCCGGCTCCAGGGACACAACGCACGTTAACTGAATCAATAAACTGGGGATCAGTACACATTAACTGAATCAATAAACTGGGGATCAATACACACGTTAAAACACGTTAACTGTTATCAATATTAGATATATTACAGAGAAAGAAGCTGTAATATTTTGAGAAAACGATGAAAAAGAATTATTGATTATAATTATTATTATTATTATTTTGAGATTTGAATCCTCCGTCGTAATAAACAGGTCAGAGCAACTTTATTCTGGAAATATTCCGACTCTGATCCTGATCCTCTGTCGTAGCTGTTGGACTGTATTGATCATAATGTTGTGAGTCTGTGCTGCCTGTTGTGAGTCTGTGCTGCCTGTTGTGAGTCTGTGCTGCCTGTTGTGAGTCTGTGCTGCCTGTCCTGTGGCAGCAGGGTGACGGCGGGTCTGATGCTACATTTAGATGAAGCTCCTGTGTGTGTGTGTGTGTGTGTGTGTGTGTGTGTGTGTGTGTGTGTGTGTGTGTCTGCTGGTTCTGTAGAGACGAGAGGAATCAGTCCATCATAGTGAGCGGAGAATCCGGAGCAGGAAAGACGGTTTCTGCAAAGTACGCCATGCGTTTCTTTGCCACGGTGGGCGGCTCTGCTAATGACACCAACGTGGAGGAGAAAGTGCTCGCCTCCAGCCCCATCATGGAGGTGAGGGCTCTTCAAAGCACTGATTTAAACTTCCTCAACACTTTACAGATGTTCATTTTCAGCCTTTAAAGGCTCAAAACAAAAGTTCGACATGTTGGGAAGTCCTCTTCTTCTCTTCCTACGCTAAATATGAAGCTACAGCCAGCAGCTGGTTAGCTTAGCTTAGCATAAAGACTGGAAACAGGGGAAAACAGTTAGCTTAGCATAAAGACTGGAAATAGGGGGAAACAGCATGTTAAGTTAGCATAAAGACTAGAAACAGTTAGCTTCGCTTAGCATAAAGACTGGAAACGGGGAAACAGTTAGCTTAGCTTAGCATAAAGACTGGAAACGGGGAAACAGTTAGCTTAGCTTAGCATAAAGACTGGAAACAGGGGGAAACGGCTAGCTAAGTTAGCATAAAGACCAGAAACAGGGGGAAACAGTTAACTTAGCTTAGCATAAAGACTGGAAACAGGGGAAAACAGCAAGCTAAGTTAGCATAAAGACTAGAAACAGCTAGCTTAGCTTAGCATAAAGACTGGAAAAAGGCATAAACAGCTAGCCTGGCTCTGTCCAAAGGGAACAGAATCCACTGATTAACATGTTGGGTCTGGTTTGTTTTATCTGTACAAAGACTGACGAGTACAAATGACAAGTTTGGGTGTTACAGACTAGATCTTGTGACTTCCTGGAGTCTCTGCCGGTTGCCTGGCAACTGTTCAGAGCCAGGAAATAGTCCGGCACATAACCCCCCGACTCTGTGCTCTCTGTCCAACAGGCCATTGGAAACGCAAAAACCACTCGGAACGACAACAGCAGTCGCTTTGGAAAGTACATTCAGATCGGTTTCAGCCGACGTTACCACATCATCGGCGCCAACATGCGGACGTACCTGCTGGAGAAGTCTCGCGTTGTTTTCCAGGTCAGAGACATGTCGTACGGAGGCGGCCTGCCTCACTGTGTGGTCGGTTCATTTCAGTGTTTGAGGTGTTGCTGTTTGTCTTGCAGGCTGAGGATGAGAGGAATTACCACATATTCTACCAGCTGTGTGCCTCGGCCAGTTTACCAGAGTTCAAAGACCTCGGCCTCAGTGAGTCTACCTTGTTTTGGTGTGATCACCTGATGATCACCTGAACTGATCTGTGAGCAGCAGTTCAGGTGATCATCACAATAATATGCTTTAATATGAAAGTAAACATGATGTCTAAATGCTGACTTGATGAGTTTACCTGGTTGTCTTTCAGCCAGCGCAGAAGATTTCATCTTCACGTCTTTAGGAGAGAACATCTTCATCGAGGGAGTGAACGACGCTGAAGACTTTAAAAAGACGAGAGAGGCCTTCACGCTGCTGGGTGAGGACGGATCCTGCAGAGGAAACATGAATATCTTATCACCTAGAGACCAAAACACACTGGAGAATAACTTCACTGTGAGCTCAGAGCTCTGAGAGAGCACGCACACTGAGACGGACCGGCTGAAAGGGGGTCTGAGTCCATTTCCAGGTGGATTCTGGTGGTTCGTTTGTGGTTCATATGTGGACTCATTTCCATTGCATCAGATTCTAGTGTGCACTTCAAACAGACCCTGTTAGAGAGAGAACAGCAGCATGCTCGTCTATCAGCAACATAATAATAATAATGTCCTCACAACAAATGTAAAGTCATGAGTTTATTTGCTTCACACACTCATGTATAGAAATAATAAAAGTCTTAGTTTCACCTCCTGCACCGACGATCAAACAGCAGACAGAAGATCATCATTAATAACCAGTTTAATATCAGAGCTCATACTGAGCGCGCTCACATCCATGACACAAGGACCAGAGACCCTTCCAGCTCCATTAGACCTGGTCCGAACCGGGTCCCTGGTGGACCCATAAGACCTCTAGTTTCTGTTACAGCAGAGCCGGCCCTGCCCACTAAGCAATATGAGCAGTTGCTTAGGGCCTCTGGTCTCTGGGGGCCAATAGAAAGGATTTTTTTTAATGAACACGAGAAAATAAAATAAAAAGTGAATTTCCGAAACAAAAACCATTTTGAGCCAACAAATAGTAACAAAACAATGAGCTGAGAGATTTTAGGTAGCTAAGTAAGTAATTTACTTAACAGTTTGTAGTTGTATTAGTTATGAGAAGTTAAACAAAATGAATGAACAAAAGTTGACACATGCTGGTATAAATATCTTCACAAGCTGTTCTTGGACAGTTTGCATCAGAACTTTTCTACATTCAGACATTTTATACCTGAAGACAGGTGAGATTCAGCTCTTTCCAACGAGAGCATCACACTGAAATCTGCATCAGACTTGATCCAGATCCAGCAACAGGCCCTGATCTGGAGCCTTCACAGGGTCAGCAGTCTAGTTACAGAAAGTGGTGCTGCTGATACTTTACTCTTTACCTGCTGATCTGTACATTATGTGTTCTTAAACTAATATTTACAACTCAAGCGGGTTCAGTGTCGTGAGGTGGCAACACGTTACAATGAGCCCCCCCCCCAAAACCAAATCCTGCTTCGGGCCCCCAAAGGTCCGGGCCCGTGTGTTGAGCGTCTGTGTGTCTGTGGTTTCAGGAATAAAGGACTGCAGTCAGAGCAGCATTTTCAAAGTCATTGCCTCCATCCTCCACCTGGGCAACATCGAGATCTGCTCCGAGCGAGACGGAGAGTCCTGCCACATCTCGGTACGTCACCATGGTTACAGCTCGCACTGATGCTCGGCAACTCGGTGTGTGTGTCCGCGCTCTAACAGGTGTGTGTGTGTGTGTGTGTGTGTGTGTGCTTCAGAGCGACGACCTCCACCTGAAGCACTTCTGCAGGCTGCTGGGGGTGGAGCTGCAGCAGATGGAGCACTGGCTCTGCCACAGGAAGCTGGTCACTGCGTCTGAGACGTACGTGAAGAACATGTCCAGCCAACAGGCGAGCAACGCCCGCGACGCCCTCGCCAAACACATCTACGCCCACATGTTTGACTGGATCGTGGAGCACATTAACGTGGCCCTGCAGACCTCCTCCAAACAGCACTCCTTCATCGGGGTCCTGGACATCTACGGGTACGACGGAGGTCCAGCACCCAGACTGGAGACATTCTCTAATATCTGATCCATGTTGGGAATAAAGTCTTCTGAGCTCAGTGTCTGTCCAGCCTCCTCTAACAGCGTCGACAGGATCAATAATCACTTTGATAAGGTGGTGTTTTCTTTGAATGTGTGCAGGTTTGAGACGTTTGAGGTGAACAGTTTCGAGCAGTTCTGCATCAACTACGCCAACGAGAAACTTCAGCAGCAGTTCAACTCTGTGAGCCTCGTTTTCTAACCTCCATCTCAACCTTGATCTTAATTATATTATATATTATTATTACATCCATGAATATAATCTATTTATCATCATCTTTGGTTGTAAATGATTCAAACCAGTACCTGTGGTTGTTTCTGTGTCTCCTCAGCATGTGTTTAAGTTGGAGCAGGAGGAGTACATGAAGGAGCAGATCCCCTGGACTCTGATAGACTTCTATGATAACCAGCCCTGTATAGACCTGATTGAGGCCCGGCTCGGCATCCTGGACCTGCTGGACGAAGAGTGTAAAGTGAGACTGATGATCACGTTTATCCTGTTATATTTTGTCCCATTATAAATGACCTCACTACTTCTGCTGAGCTTAACGTTCCCTCTGAAGATTCAGAACCGTGCAAGCTAAAAACCGAAAACCTTTTCTAATAAATCAATTATACAAAAACCCTCGATCCTGTCGGTTTGACTCCTGCTTTAACGTTACCTTTGGTCAGTTAACGGATAAAAAGCAGATAATTATGTCACACTTTGTTGTTGAGTGTTTCTCTGAGAGCGTGTGTCAGGGGATCGGTCTAATTGCTGGTGATGCTTCAGGTGATTGACTGAGTCCGTGGTGTCCTCTGTGTTTGTCTGCAGGTTTGTGTTTGTGTCATCAGAGACACTTTTACACCTTCATCTCCCAAAACATGCAGCCATCGTTTAGCTTTTATAGGATTTTGCAGAATTGTTTAAATTTAAAGTGCTGACCTTAAAACTCACCTGACAGAACACACACCTGCATTTATACCTCGGGGTTAATACAAGTCAGGCTTTCATCCTCAGAGTGCGAGGAGTTCTGATTAGACAGACAGGTCGTTAGCTAGTATAGCTTCCAGCTTATAGTTTAACAGATGAAAGTGGACGGGACTTTATCCCGTTTGAATCTCTCAGAACTGATGATCCTTTCTTTCTGTGTCTTTGAAGTTTCTGATGTGGAGCAGCCTCACAGGGATGGATCTGTTATTCAGAGCGCAGTTAGCCTGAATAACAGTTTAATCTCCTCCTTCACTTGTTATATAACCTACTTCCTGTTTCAGGTGCCAAAGGGAACAGATCAGAACTGGGCCCAGAAGCTCTACAAACAGAACTCCAGCAGCGCTCACTTCCAGAAACCTCGTATGTCCAACACCTCCTTCATCATCATCCACTTCGCTGATAAGGTGAGCAGAGGATGACTGCTGCGATCCCTCCTGCAACAGCTCGTCCTCAGGAGCAGCATGGTGTCAGAGTTTCACTGCAAGTGTGTTTCAGTAAATAAGAATCTGATCCAGAATAATCCACAAGAAACTGGTTTCCAGCACTGAGAACGTCATGAGTATCTTCACTGGAAATCAGCTAAATACACGAGCAACCAAACAAAGCACAAGACACCAAATGAAATATCAGAACCGACTAACGGTACCATCAACTGTAGACCTTCACTGACCGCTGTCGTCTCTCCACAGGTGGAATATCAGTGTGAAGGCTTTCTGGAGAAGAACAGAGACACCGTTTACGAGGAGCAGATCAACATCCTGAAAGCCAGTCAGGTAAGAACCAGAACCACAGAACCAGAACCACAGCTCAGTTTGTTTTACAGAGAGTGCCAAAACTTCTTTGGAGAGTTATTTTCGCTTTGAAATGTAAGAATGATTCTTTATGAAGAGTAAACCCAGTAAAGGTGTGGACCGACATAAGGACTGGGTCACATGGACCGGGTCTGTTCCAGTTTGGGTCAGGTGGACCGGGTCTGTCCTGGTCTGGGTCAGCTGGTGTTGACAGTGTGTGATGTGTAAAGAATATGAAGTTGCTGTCAGTCGTTCTCACACGGATTTGTTTAAACATGTTTGATATTTGCAACGGACGTTGGCGACCAATGATGACGTCACCTGTGTGTCTGCTGGTTGGCGGCGATGTTGTTCCTCAGGTTTTGCGTGGTCGTCTACCTGCAGTCTCCAGTGGTTCCTGAGCAGTGATCCAGTGTCAGACATTTCAAAGTAAAGCACTTCTTTGACACATTTTCTGGATGAGTTATATTTCACTCATTGTACAGCAGAAAGAATGAAGACTGAACAGGAAGTCTGTGTAGAACTGATCCGTTAAACTGTCAGCAGGGAAACTCACAGAAGTCGTCTGGTATCAAAAAGACGATAACTTTGGAAGACACTGGTTTGATTTGTCACATTAGTTTTCAGATAAAGAGAGGACGGTGGATTTTGTCCTCCATCACTTCCACTGGAATCTTATTATGAAGCGATCTGTTAATGTCCAGTATGAACAGCAGGACCTGTGGTCTGTCCTCCAGTCGGACCTCCTGTTGTGTTTGTGTCGCTGGTTTCTCTGGAATCAGATGCTGTCTGAAATCGCGTACTTCTGTTAGTACACTTACATGCAGTTGTGCGCTTACCGCAACCTTTGACCGCGTCTTCTTCTTCTTCTTCTTTTTAATGACGGATTGCAGCCGGGCGGAGCATTATCGCCAACATTTACCGCGATTGCCGCACGCCGAAATATCTGCCAGCACTTTTGCTCACTTGACTTCAATTCAATTATATTAAAAATGAATGTGCTTTTACTTCTAGCCGTAACAATCGCAACCACGGCCGCCATTTTCATACGTTGGTGGTCCTCCCCTTCCGCTACGTGGCCAAGATGGCGACCGTTGAAGGTGAGAAGTGTGCAGCGTTCCACACTCAACTTTCTGGCCGTTTTGTGTACACCATCCAGGTACTTACAGTACACTGCATTTTACCATACTTACCAGTGTGAACGCACTTATGCACTCAAAATACTGTGAGTGAGTGTGCAAGTACGCAATTTGGGACACAGCTAGAGTCTCACAGATCAAAGAGCCGGACTCCTTTATCTTCTGTAATTAAATGGTTCAGCTGTCCCCTCAGTCCCTGATCTGCAGAGTGATGACGTTTCTAAATACAGCCGGCCGTGGAGCTGACCTCAGATCTGTCTGTCAGATTCATCCACTGAGAGGTGAGGAGAGGAAGCTCATGTCCAGTGTGAGTGAAAGGTCCTGAAGCTCAGCAGCATTGTCCCACGTTACCAAAGCTGTGTGATGCACTGTTTCCACATTCATTTAATTTCCCAGTGCTGTGAGCCCCCCCCCCTCCTCCTCCTGCAGTTTAACATTAGATGGGTCCAGGGTGTCTGGTTGCAGAGGGAGCTGAGGGCAGGGCAGCAGAGAAAGGGTTAATGGAGAAGAATTAGGTCAAAGCCTTTGTGTGTGTTCACTCATCTTTCAGATTGTTTCTTGTCACACTGACGCTCCAGTGAAGCTGATTGGAGGTCAGATTGTGGTTCAGTTACTGCGTGTGAACGTGTGATAAACTCTGATCATACAGACGACCTGCAGCTATTAAAGTCTTAAAGTCTTAATTTCCATTTACAGATGTTTTGTCAGTAACATCAGTTCCAACTCTTTGGTCCTTCAGGAGACATTAAACTACATGAGAGTCTGCTGGTAGCTTCAGCAGCTCACAAGTCAAGACTGCTTTTATTATTTACAATAATTAATAATTCTATATCCTCCCTGCTGGTTTCCCATCATTCTTTAATACTCTGGCAGGTTTGATGGTGAAATAAGTTTTATTCTCTGTGTGAAGAAGACGATTATCCGTCCTTCAGTTTGAGATCAGACTCCAGTCTCAACATGGCTGCCTGTCTCCTCTCAGTTCCAGCTGGTAGCGGATCTGTTCCATGACAAGGAAGACGTGGCCTCCTCAAAGTCCTCCAGAGTGAACGTCCGAGCAGCGAAGTCGACTCCCAAAGCTCCCAACAAAGAGCACAGGAAGACTGTGGGACTCCAGGTGAGCTCCCCGCTGCCCTCTGCAGGACCAGCAGGTAACGTCAGTACTGCTGCAGGTGGTGATGTGTTTCTGTGTCGCTTCAGTTCCGCAGCTCTCTTCATCTTCTCATGGAGACGCTGAACGCTACGACTCCTCACTACGTCCGCTGCATCAAACCCAACGACTGCAAAGAGGCCTTCTCGTGAGTCCCGCTTCATTCCTTCACAGATTTAACTAAATGTTTGTTCCTGTTTCACTTTCCTGCTATCCATCAATCAAATCAATCAAACTGTATTTGTACATGCAGGTCAGTGCAGCTCAAAGTGCTTCACAGATGATAATGAGACAGAACAGGTGGAGACCATAAAAACAATGCATGTGAGAAAATACAAACTGATGAAAATGTAATAAAATAGATTTAAAAGCTGTAATAATAAAAACAATAAGAAAGACTTTAGAAAATAATAATAAAAGCTAGACTAAAAACAAGATAAAAGATAAAATAGATTAAAAAGACAAAAATCACATAAAGACATTAAAGTAATGAAGTAAAATATAGTAAATAATGTCTGTAAAACATTCTTAATGAAAGTTTCTGTTTAAAGATTTCAACACTTCAGTGACAACAGCTGAGCTTCAGAAGGAGGAAGTGGATTTTGTCCTCCATCTTTTACAGTGTAGTGTTGTTATGAAGAGATGACATGACTGACAGGATGAACAGGAGGAAGCATCACACACACACGCACACATGCACACACACCTGTCCTTTAACTGTGGGCTGATGTGGAAGCAGACTCCAGTTGGTGCTCATTAAACAGGTAGTATCTGTTCCATGTATCAGCAGCATCAGCTGATGAAGGTCTGCCTGCTCTGACACACAGCTGACAAACAGACAGGTGTGAGATCCTGCAGAGAGCTGCACTTTGTAAAGTAGTTAGAGTATTAGAGTGTGCAGGCTGCTGCGTGTTCATCAGCGTGTCCTTCAGACAGACAGCAGAGGAACAGACTGCTGCTCTGTGTCGGACCTGCTGACCTGCTGCAGGCCGGCTAAATTAGATGACGGGTCACATGAGTTCTGACCCTCACAGTCAGTCAGCTGTGAACGTCCCAATGTTCAGTGCACGATGCCAAAGACGAAGATGAGGTAGGAGGAAACGCTCAGTGTTGGAGCTGGCCTCGCTTTGAAATGTGATGAAGATGATCTCAAGTGTTTCCTGTTGCTTCAGGTTTGACTCGAGGCGAGCGGTGCAGCAGCTCCGAGCCTGTGGAGTCCTGGAGACCATCCGGATCAGTGCGGCCGGATACCCATCCAGGTGAGTCCACTACTACTACTGCTACTACTGCTACTATTACTACTGCTACTATTACTACTGCTGCTGATACTACTGCTGCTACTACTACTGCTACTGCTACTGCTACTATTACTACTGCTACTACTGCTACTGCTACTACAGCTGCTACTACAGCTGATACTACTGCTACTATTACTACTGCTACTACTACTACTATTACTACTGCTACTACAGCTGCTACTGCTGCTGCTACCACTACTACTGCCACTACTACTGCTACTATTACTACTG
>VMKM01003199.1:0-43709 GCA_008360985.2 Macquaria ambigua
TAGATAGATAGATAGATAGATAGATAGATAGATAGATAGATAGATAGATAGATAGATAGATAGATAGATAGATAGATAGATAGATAGATAGATAGATAGATAGATAGATAGATAGATAGATAGATAGATTAGAAAATTAAACATTAAAGACATTTGGTGGTTTACTTAACGCCTTCCAATGCCTTAATGCCTTTCAGGTAGTACAAGTAGAGGAGTTACAAGTAATTGACAACGATGCAAAGTCCACTGGGGGGTATTTAATCTTTAATCTGTAGATCTGAGCAGTGTCTAATGAGGTTACTCTAGTGGTGGGATTACTTGGCAGCAAGTAAATTCCTCAAACTCTCCCGTCAGTGTGATGAGGATCTGTGCCGAGCAGACCCCCTTCAGGGCCCCAGCTGTGAGTCTGGCAGGGGGGCTTTTGGGAGACATTAGGAGTCAGTGAGTGGAGAAGATAAATGAGAGCTCTAATGGTGTATTAAACACCAGTGTTGAGGCACTTGTATCATAACCCGTCACTGATACCTTTATGTCTTCGTTGAACGACTTAACGGTATCTCTGCAGGAGACACTGTAGTGCTGTGGGTTGCAGGCACTGCAGCACTTTAGGGAAAACATAAAAACCAGTGGTGAGTGCTGAAGTATGTATGCAAGACACGTAGTTCCCTCTCAGAGAAAGAGAGGCAGAGTGGTAGTGAGTGTCAGAGAGAATAAGAGCAAAGTAAGGCCACTACCATTCCTTCAATAGGATATCAGCAGATCTGACAGCAGAGTTTCCTCATGAAGACTCATTCTGGTTTCAGAGGGTTTTGTGAGGCCTTCACCAGCGTGCTTCTGTACATCCATGTGAGCGGGTCTACAGCAGTGTGTGCATGCATCTCAGCATGTAAGAAAACTGAGAAGTCCTTTATCGGAAACTCCGTGTTTAGCGATGCCGTGTGTGTGTGTTCTCCTCTCTGAGTGTGTGTGTGTTAACCCAAATGACCTCTTACAATGTCAGATGTTATTGCCTTCAATTTGCCTTGAAGAAGACCTGTATGTGGCTGCAGCCCAGTAAAACATCATCCATGCCACTTACAGCAACACACACACACTGTCTCCCTCTCACTGACGTCACAGGTTGGCTAAAGCATGGTCTGGCCATAAATCACCTCTAGCTGTAGCTTTGTCCTATTAGAGCAAGGAGAAAAACCTAATTATGCTTGATCAAGAAGAACACTCTGCGGAGACAGAGACTGGAGAGAGAGGAGAGGTAATAAAAGGAAGGACAGAGTTAGACAGAGAGATGGGGAGAGTACAAAACAGGAGGAGAGGGGAGGCAGTAAAAGGAAGGGACAGCAGGTTAAAAAGCAGGGAAGAAGTGGAAAGAAAGTAGGATAAGAAGGCTCATTCCCTTCTTTTTGTTTCTTTTCATGATGAGTGCAGCTGATGTCTAATGCAGTACTGTCATAAATCACAGCTTTCTCTCTCCCACAGGCCCACCCTCACCCTTTCAGCATGTGTCTTCTCTATGGTATCCATGCGTACGTTAATCTCTTTACCTCTGCCTCTCACAGCCTGCAGCCACTCAGAGCTATTAATTGATTGATTCTCATGGCAGGGAAACAGTTTTGTAACCTGTAGTCATGAGCTTAGCATAAAGTCACATTGCCATGCTTCTCATCAGTGTTGCTAAACGTAATCCTGTTAAGGCTTTCACTAGATATAACTTTTTTCTTTACAACTCATAATTGGCCTTTTCTCTTTATTGTGAAGCACAATCCCAAGCCTAGCAAGTCCAGAGGGGTGGGATACATTACAATGATGATGACTGATAAACTCACCATAGTGTGGTATGATGGCCCAGGCCATAGCAGATGCATAGATCTCTCCAATCATCCAGAACATACACAACCAGCTGAGGTGTTCTCCTCTTTTCTCCCTGGACAACACCTCTGCAAAGAAGGAGAAAACGATGGGCACAGCACCTCCTATCCTGCAAGAACCAGACAGAATGGGAAAGTTAGTGGGAGTGAGGCAGGTAGAGCCCAAACCAGGACAGAAACTTAATTTAACAATTAATCCTTGTTTTACATTTTTTACATAGTTGCAGTCATGATTCCTTTTACATGTGTTGTCTTAATCCTTCAGTTTGTGGCCTGTTTTTGTTCCTCCAGTTGAAGAACAAGTCAGACATTTCCAATGAAATTGTAATTTGATTAAATGTTTATACTCTAATAGACTTTATTCAGCTTTTGACCTCTATAAAGTCTTTTTTGGATTGTTTTCCATTAAAACAGAATAAACTGAAGGCTCATTTCTAAGATTACAAAGGAGACAGAGTAAGCAAAAAATATGCACAACTAAGCATATTTTTTTTTCCCAAACATAATACAAAATAAATTCTCAGTGCCAGTTCCTCATGATTCAGAGCCAAAGGTTGCATTGGCAGTTTGGACAGCCTTTTCAATTACTCTGGAGGTCTCTGGGGAGAGTGATGCAGATGCAATTACTGAATTAGCTCTTAAAGGAACAGTTACACAGCCAAAGAAGAGGCTACACCATGTCTACACCATGTTTCAATGCAGTAAGAGGATGATACACTGTAGATTTTTCATTTTCACACACTCTGGTTATTTTAAGAATCCTAAGATTGCAAGAATGTATACTGAAGTTTTATTTATAGAGTGAGAATATTACTGGCTATAACATCTTAGACATTGGCTGTTAATAGTTTTTACTGCTCTGCATTGCAGCAGTAGGAGAAAATTACATTTATCCAGCTGGAAAGGAAGCTTGACAGATAGATGTATAGAGAGAAACAGGCTTTAAGTAATCATTAAAGCAAATTGTTTTCAGTTTTTTTCAACAACTTCAACAATTATTCAGTGGAAGTCAACAAAGGGAGTAATAATTAGGAGAGACAGAGACATGCCCACAGAAACACTCCTCAAATAGATTTTGACTCACAGAGTAATTCTTTGCTCTGACTGATTTAGTCCTGGTGCACACTTTGATTTTGGACATATACCGTATATGTTCAAATAGTGTGACCATCCTGTTGCCAAAGAAGGAGATTTTGAGGTGCCATAGTGTTCCATTTGTCTTGACTTTTCACAAATAATTTAAACTGATGGCTTGCCATCCTCGTCGGCCCCAGAATGACCTCCACTTTATCAGACTTACCCAAAGCCCGCGACGAGACGGCAAAGGAGGAATAAGCCGTATCCCTGGACAAAAGATGACAGGAAGGCGAAGAAGCCGTTCGTGGACATGCAAATGAGGAGGCACTGTCTGCGGCCCACTTTGTCAGACATCCCTCCCCAGAAGAACGCTCCAACCATCATCCCCAAGTAAACAATACTGCCTGGAAAGATAAGAGGAGAAAGGGGTCTGATTTTTGTTTCCCTTAATATACAATACAATACGTCACATCTCCGCATGTGCAGATGTTTGTATGAGGTTGCATGTTTTGGTATCCAGGACTAAACCAACATTTTGGGAGTTTATCTCATTGGTCACCTAACAGGGACGAGGTTACTGCCAGTCCTCTCATCAGTTTTTATCTGTAAGGTAACAAATGAGTCACCTCCCACAGTCTTTTTTCACATTTTCTAGATTAAACATGCTCTTTAGGGACACTTTTTAAACATGCAAAACATATTTTTTTTGGCCTAGGGGGGCAGCAGAAACAAGATGTGAATACAATGACATTGACATATTATCACCTTATAAAGTTTATATGGCTAACTTAGCAAACAGTTGCCTATTTACACTTCAAGCAATTACTGGCCACCTGGCACGTGTAAGTCCAATATTCACTCTCCTTTTAGCTCTGTTGATGGTCTGCACTAACTCCTGAGGGAAATATCTGGCTCTTTAGCTGCTAATTGTGTGAACTGTGTTCACCAGCTAGTTGCTAACTGTGTCTGTCTGCTGTTTAGTGCTGAGCAGATGGTGTACAGTGGGATTTCAGAGCTTTTTTCGCTGAAAGGAGCTGTCCATTGTGGCTGAAAATGACGCTATGAGATGAGAGCGGTGAGAGTGAACCAGAACAGTAAAGTTATGAAAACAAAGACAATCAGCTATAAGACGTAGGGGAACTGCAGAGTCCAGGGATAATTATCTGTGGGTTCATCACTACTAGTGACACCTTTGTTAACCATTGTTATATAAAAATATTGATTACAGCTGCTTTAACGTGTTTTTTCCAGAACATTCTCTGCTACAGCTACTATTTTTAACAAAGTATTTCAGCCAAAGTACAATTATGCCTTGCTCAAAGACACAGGGGCAAGACCGACTAAGAAAGATACACTTCACCCCTAACTGCTAACGGTTTGAATTGATGACCTTCACAGATTTGCGTATTTTATTCTCATACTATCCACCATTCACCAAAAAAAACGAATACTCATTGAAGTAAAAGTGAACTTGACATTTGAAAATATCTCCCCCTAAGTAGTCAAAGCCACCCAACACTGACTCTCAGCCAAGAAGTGTTTTAGGAATCATGTCCTTTAAATGTGCCTCCGCCGGCAAATGGTGCAGCTTCAAATTAAAATATGGAGCAACATTAAGTTTGTGCCTCCATTATTGCTGAATGTTCATCAGTGAATTGGAAGTTATGTTGAATGACTCCATATGGAATGATAAACTTACAGGTGATCATGTTTCAAAAAGGAACAAATAGACTGCTGCTAGATACAAGTGCTGATATCAATCAAAATGTTTTATAGTTAAACACACACATTCCCCAAGTTAGACCTACATGTTCTAATTGTATTATGTATTGTATTACAACAAGAAAAGATAGCTGCATGTACAACTTTTAAATTCAAGCTAATTTTATTCCTGCTACTCTGACTGGATCCTTAAAATTCGAGCACTGCCTGATGACAATGAACCTGACACCCACTTGGAAAAACCCTCGGCCCCAGTACACTTGACAAGTAAATACAGTGTGTAAAAGACTGAAAACAGGCTCTGATCAATGAGGAGACAAATGTGAACAGTAACGCGGGGTGACTTTACAAAAGGGCCCGCTGCTCCCTTTTAATCTCTCTCATCACAAATGGGATCGATGCTCCAACAAAACAGCATTGATTTCTCTCACTGATCATCATTATTCTGCTCTGGATAGAGGAGCCTATTATTACTGCTTTAGTCTATACTGCATGTGGCATTGTGTGGTGAGCAGCCTTCATGGACATACAGTTTCTGCTGCAAAGAGCAACTCCAGCTGGATTTTTCTCCATTCAGAAATGTCTTTTTTGAGGTTTCTGTTCCAGGCTAAAACACTGCATAGTTTACAAACAGATAATATTACAGTAATGTTTTATCTTCATCCATATCCAGACATATCCAGACATACGCAGACACATAAACACGAGAGAAGAGAGGATATTCGTATTCATAATTTCACACAAAAAGAAGATAATGTGAAAGTTGCAGTCATATATGGAGTGATATGACTCAGCCGTAGGGACACTTTGTTCATCCCATTACATTAATCTTAATAGCAAGATGCATTTCCTTTCTGTAATGTCTACAGTCAGGTTTCTTCTCCTCTGGTGTGAGTAGATATCTGTTTGACTCTCTCGCTTCAGGGGTCACATCCCGACTATCTGTCACATTTGGCAGCCATCTAGATACTCGCCTGAAGGTACCATAAATTCAATTCTAAATTTAACGGAAGTCTTCAGTCTATGCACAGTTCACATTCGCTTCATTAAGGAGAGGCTAGATATACGGTGCCCAGGCAAACACCCACTGGCCTCCCATTTAATTGTCATGCATCCAAACATCCAGAGGCCTTTTCATTTAGTTTCAGCACTCAACCTCCCATACAAACAATAAAATGTTTTTTTGGTTTGGGGTTTTTAGAGATACTGGCATAGAACAGACAAAGAAAGAACCTCTGATTCCTGCTACTCTAATGCCCTTTAAATAAGAGCAATAAAACTGTTGACTAATGAGTACATCTCTCACAGGACAGGCCCTTACATAATGAATTTATTGATGTTCTCTCCGACTTGCTGCACGGTATCTGTGAGCATGATGTCAGCAGTGCCCACACCAGCAAAGACGAGAGTAGTTACTGTGGTGTAATATATTTCAAAAATAGCACAGACATCCCTTAACATTATGAGGTCTGTCTCATCACCAAAAGACCAAAAGGTAGTTTGTGTGGCAATAACCTGTCATGTCAGAAAATGATGGTACATAATTCAACAGAAAGTAACTGCTTGGTTCGAGCCTAAAAGCCACAGAAAATGGGACTGTATCACTCTGACATCACAGTGAAAGGTGGCCCCTCTTGGTCTCCCAGTAGAGTCAAAAGACACAACTGCTCCCTAATGCAGCAAAATCTGAGGTTGAAAATGTGTTCACAGGAATGGTTTATCCTTCACAAACATTTTTTTATCCGAATGTTAATCGTAGTTAGCAGTTAGGTTTTGCTTGTAAACAAACAAGGTAATAGCATTATCAGAGTATGAGTATTTCATTTTTTTTTTTTTTTTTTTTTATGGAAACATGTTATAATGTCTTTTTCAGAGATCTTGGTATTAACATTTTTACATGTCAACAAAAATCAGACTACACAGAAAAATATAGGCGTCGGGGACGATGCTCCCACTGCATTTTGCCCCAAACCACTAGACGTGGTCTTGCCTCAGATGTGAATTTTTCACTTTTTTCAAATTTTTAGAAAGAAGAATTTTATATTTTACTCCAAACTGATGAATGGTTGCTCACGTGCATCCACCAAAATATTTTTCTTTGTATACCTTAAATACACATATCTTTTAAAACCAACACGGAAAAATTTGATCTCCTCAAAATCTGTGGTTGTGCAGAAAAACAGAGAGTGAGATAAACATTTACAAATGACAGCCCTTACTGCATGTAGGCAACACATAAACATTAACTTTACTGGACACTTTTTTGGACACAAGCTGAGTTACATGTGGGTGACTCGGGGAGCGCTTATATTTCACAGTTACACATTAACATTTTGAAGCCTGTATGGGATTTTCTATGTTGTAACAGACAATCCAGTGATGGTGGAATATAACAACCCTGAGTTCTAACCAAAACTGCTGTGCTGGTCAAGGTTAGGTTCTGAGTTAAGAAATTAAGGGTCTGTCCATGAATTTAACTCACATAATGCAATGTTTTAAAGGTTATTTAGTGACTGATGTGTTTTTATACATAAAAGGATAAAATGTCCTGGGTTTTTGCTGGGGTGTTTTTCTCAAATTTCATATATATATTTTAATAGTTGAAAAAAGTGTGGATCTAGTGTCATTATTTCCTCTGTGTTCCCAGTGAATGATCACCATAAGCTAATTCTGTTCAGTAATCCACTTCAACTTAACAGCTAACATACATCATGCATGAAATGTTTCAATATTTCATTAGACTGATGCTCAGGCTGCAGTCAATCAGTCAATACTGAACACATTGGAAATGATAACAAAGGCACAAGAGCTTCAACCAGAGTATTCTGATTAATGAAACCCCTTCCCTGAGTGCCATCACCCAGTACTGCCCTGTCGTTGATTGAGTAGGGCTATAAATGTAGGTCCTTTCTCAGGCCTGAGTAAGAGGAAGGATGCAATCAATAGAAGTCAGCTCAGTTCAACCTAATTTCAAGACAAACAAAATTGGATCTGAAACTGCAGAGGGATGAAGTGTAAAGTCTTGGTTCTTTATACAAGAGGAATGTGCACTTTCTGAAGCACAAATTAGACATGTTAGAAGCAAAACTCCTTGAATGGACACCAACTGGTACAGACGTTGCACCGTACAAGTGTGAAATACAGCTGAATTTGGACTTGATGACCCATATAGACTCTGAGCACCATCAGAAAATGACAGTGTGTCAGGAGACCTCACAGGCAGAGGCAAAAGGTTTCGCCCCATGACAGATGTCAAAACACATCTCCAGGAATGGTTAATATTCAGCAAAATCACAGGCACACTCTAAACACAAGACAAATTCCATGGAGTTGGTGTTTCAGTCTAAAATATGGAGTAAAACACTGCTACAATCATACACACATAAACACACACACAGGACCAAAGAGTGAATCTAATTCACAGATTAAAACATTACAAATCTCTTTTGGTGTAGCTAAACTAGCCACTGGGAGAACTAGATAGATAAAACATGAAAATCTATACAGGAGCAAGCACAAATGCAAGCAGATGAAATATGTGAGCAACAGAAAAAGAGCAAAAGCAATGAAGGGGGGGAGGGAGGGTGATAAAAGAGAGAAAAAGGTAATGAGGGAGGTGAGTTCAGTAATTGCCAGATAGGGTGAGAGAACGAGAGGGAAGAGGGGAGGAAGGGGAAGGCCCTGGTGCAGTGTTTTCTGTCCTGTCACATCCCGAGGAGCCCCCTGAGAGCCGTGGGAGCACTGAGCTGCATCACGACCTCTTCTCTGATTTCATGCTTTGATGCTCTTCGCTCTTAGCGGTGCAAACTGTTTCACCGTCGCGCAAAACACCCGTCCTGTTTTATTCATAATGATGATACTATCATACAACAGCGTGGCTGGTGCGCGCTACAGCCACGCTGTAGTACCTCTCCCAGTTTAATATTTTTCTACTCCGTTTCTCTCTTTCTCTCAATCTCTTCATTGCTACTTTGATCTTATTCTATCTCCTCTTCCGTTCCCTCAGCTCTCCTCCCCTTTTGTGCCTTTCTTCCCAACCTTTCCTCCATTTCTCTTCCTCTCAGCTTGTCTCCTCCCCTTTTGCTTTCCAATTTCTTGGCTCGCTTCTCATTTCTCTTCCTCAATTCCTCCTTTTCTCCCCTCTTCACTCCTGTTCCTCTCTTCTCCTCTGTGCTTCCCTCTCATTTATTTTTCTTAGTTTCTTCTTTGCTCTACTGTCATGAGCCCCTTTACACTGAGCAGCGTGTAATCACATTTGTACTACATCGTGTCAGTTTGATCGGATTCATGCCTCCGTCTTCTGCCACCTCCGCAGAAAAAGAGATTGAAGCTTTTTGTCATATTTAAGTCATATCAGTGGGGGCAGGATTTCAATGAAATCTATATGAAAGTAACCTATTGTAGGGCTTAGAGTGCAGGGTTTAAAATGACTCACTCAGCATCAGTAATGATACAACCTTCATTACATTAAAGACTGTGGATAATTTTCATGAAATATAGTGATGCTATGAACCCCTGATAAGAGCGAGCAGTTAGACATGGTTGATATTGCTGGTGGCAGCAGGTTTGGTCCATATGCACACACAAACACTCATTCTCCCACACAATGTGGAGCTCCGCAGTGATGCTGCTATCTGACTGCAGTTTAGCCATGCTCACCTGCCCCTGGACCACACAGCCCCACACAGCCTGCCAGCTGGCTCATACAGACAGCCAGAAAGAGGGGGAATGAGGGAGAAGTACTGTTGGGATGGAGGTTGAGAGGAGACGGAGAGCTGGGACACAAAGAGTCCCAAGAAAGAAAACGGTACAGGAGATCAGATGACAAGGGAAGTAAGAATGAAAAGAAGAAGAGGATAAAGTAGAGCGGAAACAAGAAAGGAGGGGGGAAGTATCGATGGCAGAGAGGGAGAGGTGGATGTTAAATGAAAACGAGGAGAGCCAAGTTGAGAGAGTCAGGGGGAGAAATGAGGGGAGTCTCAGCAGGGAGAAGACAGCCTAAGAGAACAAATAAGTAATGATAGGGTGATGCGTTCCCATTGTCTGTTGTGTCTGAGATGATAGCTGAGCCTCTCCCTCACATTGTTGGTGTACTGAATACCACCAATCTGCCACCTCTCTGCTCCCATCCACCCACACCTCTGTCCCCATTACTCCTCTCTAACTTGGCAATCTCTCTGCTTCAGAGCTGTCCCTCCTCCTCTCCTCTCCCCTGTTCATCACACATATTACATCTCACAGAGCTTGTTTTTCCCTCCTGCTTGCTTCCCACATCGTCCACTCTTATTTACAGTATTTCACCCCCTCCTACCCCAACTCTCCATCCTTCATTCCCACGTGGCATTAAAGCATTAAAGATTCCTGTGAGATCGGGATACTGGTATAGGACCAAACTGAATTCTCTAATCTAATCAGCATTTCAGTCATCCATCCTATTCAGGCCTTTTTTTATACTGCATTATCCCATTACGCTCAGCTCAGTCCGTGCAGTTTGCCTCTGTCTCTGCCTGTTATGTGGTTAATGGACCTGCACAATGCAACTATGATGGGAGTCCAGCTCAGGTGGAACTAACCAAACACCAAATGGCTATTTTCAACTATGTAATTCAAATGAGTAAATTGAAATGTATTTATTTATTTATTTTTGAAAGCTTTTTGTTTTTGGGGAGGTCGGGGTGATTGTTTTGCCTGTTATTCCTATAGTTTAAAGTTAGTTCTACTTTACAGTTAACTCCATAATTGGCCATGAAGACAGCACGTGTCTCCTCTGAAATACATGGAATCAGTACCCACTTCTTTCCACCTGCCAGTCAGTACGTTTACATGCACACAAGAAATGAGGTTACGCAGGAAATTGGAGAATGTGTTTACATGCATTGCAGTAACCTGGTTACTATAAATCCACGTAGGCAGGTCAGTAACCAGATTTCTCCTCTACCCTTGACCTTATTTTGAAAGCATTACTTACTTACTTTAACTGTAATAGTGATACAATACACCAGTGAGAAGACTTACTCTGTAGTGAGAGTGCACAGCTTTTCTTCACAACATGAATGAGGCTGAATTCTACCAATTGTCAAAATTTCAGTTGTGGAAACTATCTTATGGACTTCTAGAAGATACTTTGTGTTAGTTTCAGTTTTAATCAGACTTCGGATGGAAGTATTTGAAATACACGCAACATGCAATGATCTCTCCTTTCATACCATTGGTCTACCGTCACAGAGACACAGTACTTTTGTCTGAAGTCTCACATAAAACGTCATTTAGAAAAGTGGTCACACGTATACATGGCCAAGATATCGGCTTTTTCTAATATAATCTATCTCGGGAAATCACGATTTCTAATCCCATATCCCAATTACAGAAACCATGTTTCTTGTATACAGTACATGATGTTTAAATCAGGTTACAGCAGAAAGTCGACTGTAATCTGGTAAGTGCCTGGAAACGCAAGTGAGGAGTGCCACCGGGAGGGTGTAACGCAGGTGGAAAAATCTCCCTTCCAAGATCACAACCCCTTCCATGAGGCCACAACTAACCAGTATGAGTCACTAGTGCAGCAGCAACAAGGACATAATCCCTCACTGGCTTCCCACATACTAAACCTGTCAATTGTGGTAAATTGAACATACAAGCAAGTCACAGGTACCACTGCTAAAACTGTACCCAGGTCTGTGCAGTGGTGGGTGGTCTAGTCCCTGTACCCCCTGAAAGCTATTCTTTATCACCACCACCAGACCACCATGAAAAGGATATCTTATTGTATGACTTTCACCGCAAAATAAGAACCTTGTTGTCCTGCTTGGTTAAATAAAGGTTATATGAATTACATGATAAATGAGACCACCCTAACTCATCCACAGATTTAACTGGCTGTTGTTTATTTCTGCACTTCAAGGCAATAAAATATTGCCATGGCACATGTAAAACATCAATTCACTTCATTTTGTTGGCTGTAATTAAGTGTAATTACACTGGAAAACTCCAAATGGATACCAACAAGGTCATAGTAATCATGTAGGCTATGCTCAGACATGCACACACACACACACACACACACCAATCATGTTCACCTCAACAGGGAGGAGCCTCAGGGCAATCAGTAGGAGAAAGGAGAGGAAAATGGGGGAGGATGGGAGAAGAAAAGAGAGGCACATAGAGAATGGAGGGTGAGAGGGAGGGACAGAGGGTGAGGGAGGGAGTCACGAACAAGGAGAAGCAGAGCGTAGAGCATGAATGCCTGCAGGACTTTGCTCGGCTAGAGAGGAAGAAAAGAGTTTACATGGATACTTGGAAAGAGACAGAAAAATGAAGGTGCACCGTATACAACATCTTGTGAGGATTTAACAGTGACAACCCACACAGACATATATTAACAAACTCTTTTATCATGTCTAAATGTATGATAAAGGTACGATATTTATACTTCCAAGCTGAGAAATCTATGTATTTAGATGCAATAAAGAATTAATTATTGTATTTCATCTGGAATGGTCAAATGAACAAACATGTATAATCAAAAGTATGATATGATAACATATTTTACATATGACAGGGTGTTTGAATTTCTTATTTTACATGTTCATCAACTGTAGTCCAAATTTTTCAAACAATCAGTCACAACCTCCATTTTCTAAAAAGACCCTGCCGTATCAATTTTGCATCAGATGTTGCAGTGCAGTTGATGTATTGTCATGTCTCACTGCGGCAGTTAGTATCTAAGGTCTGTGTGCCTGAATTGATGTCCTCGCCACTCTGGTACTGACACAGTGAGTCAGCCCCTGTACACAGCTCCGTGGTGATGGATTATACACCTGCAGCCATTGGGACTGTTGGGACTCCTGCTCAACACACAGAGCACACAGGGAGTACTAGCTACCCTCTTAATCCTGACACGGAGACCAGTGGACCGGAAAACCTCATCCATGTGAAACACAACTAGGAAGTGTGACACGTATAGTAAAACATGCAGAACTAATCTCATCCCTTCCTTTTGTCCAAGTTGCTCACTAGTCAAACCATTAGTTTAACATATAACAAAATTAAGTATGCATGCATACTAAAATGGTTTGATTTTGGATGTAGTTGTGTCTGATTTATTAAATATAGTTAAAGTATGTACAGAATACTCTTAGTGTGTACTATTCAGGATGTAGAAACCTTTCAATTGCACCTTTACATCCACGCGCAGGTGGCCAGACCACCAGAAAAAGAACTTCGTCATTTTACAAGGAAGCTCCTCTGCTGTGCCAAAAATATATCCATCATACTGATTAGAAAATGTCCTCTGATCAGGTTGTTTCTTTGGGAATAAGAAGGTGCTAAAAATGATGTGACACTTTTTATAGCATAGGGACCATTGACTAGTTACTTAGAAGAGTACTGATTTAGTCTGTCTGCTCCCCAAGGTTTTCATCTGTGCAGCAAAGATCGAGATGTCCTGACTTCTTGGCCCTAGCATGGGTCACGCTCCAAAAACACTGGATCCTACATTTCCCATAATGAAACTGGATAGTGTCTTTTCATTATACCCTCCCTGTCTGGTAAAGACACAAGCTGATATAACCCTGATGACATCAGTACGACATCATCAGAGTTATTTTCTCCTTCAGAGCCACAGAAGACAGTGGAGTATGCCTTCATTATTTCAATTGATTTTGTATGCATACCCATACCTTTTACATACCAAAGTTGCATTGTAATATTGCAAGATGTGTTTGGGCACATGTTATTGTCCAACAATTCAATGTACAACAGAACAAAAGGTCTATAATCAAGGCAAGATTAAAAAAAAATTTTTAAAAACTTGGAAAACATTATTTAGAATCATGAAAACTAATCAAATAGATGCAATTTAATTAATATTGAAGGGATTGCATAATTTAGTAGATGCATGCACACTCACCAACACTCAAACACACACAGGGTTGCTTACCTAGCCATCCTGAGCTGGAGTTGGGCACACACATGTCTGTCTCTGCACTGGGCAGCACAAAGCCCACCACAAACACCTCCACCCCATCTGACATGAGCGCCAGCCCGAGCACCAAGAACAGCTGCCACTGGAACCTCCCGTGACCACACTCCTGGATGATCAGCTCATATTGTTGGGCCAGCTCCTCCTCATCAGCCTGTCTCTCCTCCTCCAGCCCCTTACGGTCCCTTGTGGCATCTGACATCGGTTGCCCCAGTGCCACCTGGCCCTCCTTATGCTTCCTATCTCCTGCCGAGGGGATTCCCTGGTACTCGCCCTCGTAGATCTCATCCTCATCATCGTGGCCCTCTGTGGCATCACTGGAGCCCCCCTCGTTGTCATGGTAGCCTTCTCGATCCTGCTTCGGGGGGTTCCGGTAGAAATCCTCATCTTCGTCCTCCTCATCCTGGAATCTGCTGTAGTTGCGGTGGGATGAGTACTCATCTGTGGCACGGTCCACCACCTTGTTTACTTTCTTCGCTGCATGCCGCTTGGCCTCCTTGGCCATGTCCTTGGCCCCCTTAGCAAGGGAAGTCCTGTTATTGTAAGTGTCCTCCATTCTGGCTCCACCGGTAGGTCTTCACGGGGGTTCAGAGGGTACTTAGAAGTAGAAGAAAAAGGGAAGAGGGGTGAGT
The DNA here is from genome assembly GCA_008360985.2 of Macquaria ambigua. Taxonomy (NCBI): domain Eukaryota; kingdom Metazoa; phylum Chordata; class Actinopteri; order Centrarchiformes; family Percichthyidae; genus Macquaria; species Macquaria ambigua. Next base: position 14,277 of record VMKM01003199.1, read on the forward strand.
GTACGCTGGCAGGGGAATTGCAGGAATGGTGAGATCAGTGGGTCTCAAGATGCAGCAGGGGAAGAAAACTCTTGAGTCCGCAGTCACTACAGGAGATAACCCACAATGGCTGTGGCAATCATCGGCTAGGCTGAGAGAGATGGGGGAAGGGTAAGAGACAGACAGATAAAAAAGAGAGAGAACAAGCAGGAGGAAGGACAGGGGAGAGATCAGAGAGAAAAGAAGAAGAGGAAGAAAGTAAAAGAGAGTTAGATAGTGCCCGTAACTCATGTCTCCCTGGCTACATTCGTAACTATCCCAGACTAACAGGTGACACCCCACTGACAGCACATGCTCTCTTTAATCATTTTCTCAGGCTCTTTAATCATTTGGAGTGATGTGAGGAAAAAGGCTTCGGCTGTATAGCTCTCAGTTTTTATTCAAAATGAATTTTCAATTTCCAGGGGCACTCTCCTTCTTCTATATTTCATGAGTTGGACTTAGTTTTGAAGAGATGAGCATTTTAAACAGAGATGCTGAATCTGCTGAATCATGATCAGCTCTGAGAAACAGAAGCTAATAAACAAGGCTCTGCCCGAAATCAATTTGCCCCCAATAAAGAGCTGGTTTATAATAATGGGAGAGACGATCCAAGCGGAACGGCACTGTCATATTTAATCCGTGCAAAGAAAGGAGCAAAGGAGAAATGGTCATGAGTGGATACGTAGATAAATGCACAGACACAGGCACACAGTAGAAACACACACACACGCACACAATAGCTATTCTCTAAGGCCCCTGATTTTGGTGTCTTTAACACATAAAATGGGTCACACCTACTTGCAAGAAGCACACATAAACAGACACACAGAAAGACTCTCTCACACTCCCAAACGTGCCATGCACATATGTGAGTGCGCGCTCACAGCATGGATGGGGAAGCCCTTTCCCATCTTGGCATGCCAGTGCTGATGAGAGGGAGACCCCAGCCTAGCAGTGCAAATGATGTAACATGATTTCATGTGGGTGTTCAAACTGTGATCCACAGTTCATCATCACGTGGCCTCCACAGGCTCACTCTGACTTGTTTATTCTATAATTTGTCATAGCACAGAGACACAACCATTATTAAAACAAACTAAAAATGATTGTGAAGTTTAGTCAGTTAAATGAGAAAATACTAAATTGCTAATATTTTATAAAACATTTCTAGATAAGATAGAGTGTGTCTAGAGATGTCCTGTGTGTGTGTGTGTGTGTGTGTGTGTGTGTATGTGTTCGTGGTCAGAGCTGTCCAGTGTGTGTGTCTGTGTGTGCGTGTGTGTGTGTGTGTATGTGTGTGTTCGTGGTCAGAGCTGTCCAGTGTGTGCGGTTCCCGTGTGTCTAGGAGCTGCTCACCACATCCTCTAATGAACACTGAAGCCTTGTCAGGAGGACACAAATCACTGGGCCAGCTCCAGCTCCCATAATGCAATTTTACTGGGCAAAATGACAATGCTGATTCAAGGTGACTCTACTAATCCCTTTTGGCTCATTGGATGACTTCTGTGCTTATGAGCACACTCCTTTACACTTGGACTGATAATTATTTAATACCTCTATTGACACCGGTGGTGCCTCAGATATTGTCCTAAAGATGATTCATAAAGACATCTTTTTAGCAATCTGTTTGTTTCCTTTGTCCAAAGGCAGTTGTTCACCTCATTGGTGAGGTGCACACTGCAAGCTGTTAACCTTTGATTAGTGTCATGATTTTCTCTTTTTTCTCTTTGTCCTGTATGATAATAACCACTTAGAAGATTGCTATCCTGCATAAATCCTAGATTAGTATTACAGGGTTTTCTCAAAACAATTCTTCTTGAATGTGGGACATTATAGTTTCTTGTCATGTGTGGAACTTCTCTGTTGACTGGATCTTAAAATAAATGCCTCTGTTGACTAACACCCTGCCAGGAGCATGTCAGAGTTCAGTGGTGTCACTGAACTGATGCAATTTATTGTTTCAGGATCAGGTCATGTTGGCTATCACACATCATTTTTCCTTAAAACAAGCGCGCACACATAGACATTGCGGAGAAAAGGGGATGTATCCTGGTGGAGCCTGCCTGTCAGAGAATCAATGGAGTGTATGGTGAGGCCCGCTGTCAGTGATGATGAAGCTCAGAGGACACCCGAGCACACAGACGACCAACCTCACCTGACTGCAGCTGACGAGACCCTGACAGCGCAGACAGCCCGGGCAATGGGAGCAATCACAATCAAACTGGGTAACCACCAACACTCCCAAACAAACCAATCTCTCTGTTTTATTTTATGCTGCTCTACCCCATTCCATCTCTTTCAGGCTCCCCCTATAGTATCTATCGTTTCCACTGATTCCCATTTGTCAGAAATGTTAATTATTCCATTTAAAATCACTTGTGCATGTTTAGACCATAACCAGCTCACTAGTTCAACTTACTGTCTTCACCCAAGCCTCAATATCAGTCAACACATCCCTAGTTGTAAATCCAGCATCTTTAGTTCATTACATTTGATTATATATTTCGACTGATAACAAGCCAACATGGTGATGAGGAAATGTATTGGAACATAAAAAAGCTGCATCCATACACTGTCCCAGGGCATAGCTGCTCTCTAAAATTAGAACAAAGAGAGTAAATATAGTGCATGTACTGTTGCTGTGAACCATGTGAGGATGTCGAAAATAGGCCTTGCTCTGGCAATAACCCCTGTCTGCATGATGGATAGCGGCCCTACTTGCCTTCAACCTCTTTAGAATACTAAAAAAACACTAGGTCAAGTATCACTTGGCCCCAAATTTCCTCGTGCATGAACATAAAGACAAATGAAGAGATTAGAGTTACACAGGAGTTTTGGCTATAAAAAATCTATGTTAATATCCACAGTATGTGTGTTTGACCAACTCAGTTCATTTCAACAGACTCTTTCATTGTTTATCATGAATCATTAGCCAAAAGTGGCACAGTAATGAAGCTGCTAATGAGTATTTTGAAAGAAAGAATTTGAATAATCACACTTCATAACATTGTAATGGCAGTGGTAATGAACACCCTTAGTCAGAGGAACTTAAAACATAATGAAGCAATTATCAGCACAGTAAGCGTTTCCTACAAGCAATGCACTTTTTCAAAAGGACTGATGTCATTGTTGATGCCTCGAGTCCACCATATTCTGGTCCTAGAATTTCAGGTTGCTTGACCCATAACTGCTGGAGGAGACAAATCATTTATATTTTTTTATGAGAACTTGAAGAAAAATCAATAGGGCTTTATTTGGCTGAGTGCAGTCCGGTAGTCCAGACATCGGCCCTTACACAATACAAAAAAAAGATAATGATGCAAAACAACGGGGGCAGCTGAGGGCTTCTATTTTTATACTAATACTATTGTTAGTGCAATAAAATGTTATAATAAATGCATGATGGTTGTATCTCCAAAAATGCTTTCTGAAGTGACAATTTTCTGTCTTTCTTTCTTATTTTTAAATATCATGTGCACTATACATTGAACCAGTTTTACAGTTTATGTCCCTTGCCCTGTAGGAACCACAGATGCTTTCTATCTCAGTCAGGTTTGACTTGTCAGTGTCCTGTCCTTTCAAAGACATGCGTAAGCACAGTGGCTTGACGGCTGGTTTGTTCTATTAGCATCAGAAAGAGCAGGTCCAATCTCTAAGTGGGCAGAGCCGCATGTAATCCCATCAAAACGGAGAGCCCATGACCTCATCTGGAAGGCAGAGGCACAACCAGCCCGGGACGTCTTCCGTTAGGAGATTTCATCAAACACTGATGCCATTACTGACTGAGTGGAGGAGCAGGGAGAGGACGAAAGAGAGGTGGGGGGGTATATGAGAAGTATTAAACAGAATAAATGGAGGCTGGGCAAAAGAACGTCAAGAGAGAGGAAGACATTTTTTGTTTCTGCAAATGGTTTCACATGAGAATAGAATAAAATGATAAAAATGTCTTTCAAAGCACCGAAACCTCATCTTTCACTTCTCTTTAACAGTCAGGGCTCCAGAACTGAAGATAAAATCTTCAAAAGCAGAGCTGATTACAAGCCATGCTAATGTTACATCATACAGAAGAAAGCAGTTGCAGCAAGTTGTCTGCCTTTCCTAGCATGAGGGGCTCTTGCATTGTTAAAATTAGTATTGAATTTAATCACTTCTGTCCCTATCTTAGCTAAGGAAAAATGAATCCCTCCCTGTTTATATTAATATTGTGACTCTCCATATTTAGATGAAAATAATAAAGGATACAGAATGCATGTGTTCAGAAAAATGTATTCAGCACTGTGTATCTATTTAAAAAATAAAATGTTACATCTGTACAGATAAAAATAAAACATATTTTGGAGTTGTAGATAATAAAAAGACATTTCCCATCCCAGATTTACAGAGAGTAAAGTGTGTCTCTTTTGCTTTTTTGCATCAGGCTGATGTCTGTTTGATCTTCTTGGTAAACATATGGTCTCCCCGCCTTGCCAGACCTCACTGCTGACACAGTGCTTACATAGCGGATCCAAAACGTGCCACCACCACTGTCTGGTGCAGACCTTACACTTTATGTAGCAATGACGCAATAACACTGATCACACAAGGGGTGTAAGATGTGGCACATTTACTGGTGAGTTTTTACAATGAATTGTTCATTTTGTCAAACTGTTTCATGTGATCCATGATTAGAATTCACAAAGATTGTAAGAATTCACAGACAAAAAGACATCTTCAGTCCCTTTCAGAAAGGAAATCATGCTCTCTCATTCTGAGACATGAGGATGACAAGAGGATTCTTTGAATGTTATGTATGCTATTTGGTTTAACTTGCCCCTAAAATAATGACTAATTCCCTATTTGCCTGCACATGTCAACAAAATGTACAGTCAGAATCTTTTTGTGAAGCTCTCATATCTACTACATCGTCACTGGCACAGCGTACTTTGTACTTTGAGTCCTTTCTTCATTTCAACAGTGAAGCACTGGAATAGAAAATGTCTTCCTCTCAAAATAGCTTGTGTGATGCTGCATAAAGGAAAACTAACAAAATTACAGGTCAGTGGATGCTTGAGATGGAGATGTTGAATGGGGCATTCTGAATTACAATGAGATTCCTGTTTACCATGGTAGAAAAAAAACCTACAACAACTTGAAATCAATGAGAAGTGGGCCAAAGGACTTAATTCTGCAACCTGCAATCACTTTACCTCATCTAACACTTTTTCATTGATGGACGCCTTCAGTGTTAACCCAGCAGGACTACTACAGCAGCCCTCAGATTGCAAACAAAGCACTTTGCCACACATTTCCAGTTCACCAGCTGTGTGCCTGTCAATCGCTCACTGCCTCTTGAGGTACAATTCACGGATGAGTCAGTTGCCTGCTCCCGCATCCTTTCCTCTTTTTGGCGGCAGTGCAGAGTGCTTTAACTGCCCCAGGGCAGGTGGCTGGATTGCACTACAGCATGCACAGTCCGCATCCAACAACGCAAAACTCTGCTAAGGACAAGTATTTCACTAAAAACATGCTGGTAAATAAAAAGATGGGTAAACTATGATCTGCAGTCAGTGATCATCATAAACCAAACAGCCACTTAAAGGTCACAAACAACAGTTCAAGTAAGCAAGTAACAGACCTCACTCATGTAACTTAAATCAGATATTTTAAACCAAGATGTACATAAAGGATTTACAGAAGCATTATCAATTAAAAAGGTAGAGAAACTGGAAGTGAAACTCCATTACATCCCTGAGGCAATTCTTGCTTGTTGCCTACTTTCATTTAATGATGCCAATCTCTCTACTTCTGCAGGAGGCATATGGGGGCATATTTAGTGCACCCACCAAAAAAAAAAAACATGCCCGGAAACCCTCCCAACTTTTAACAAATGATGCACAAACTTATGAATAAATAATGAGGTATCCCTGTCTACCAGCTTTCATGTTAGTTGGAGATATCATTGGAAAGATGCAAATAAATGAACAACATGACTTTAAGTCCTAATATAGCTGATCATAAAAATAAAAATTAAAAAAACATTAAAAAAAAATACTAGTATGATATAAAAAATACTAACTCGGAAGTGTTACACAGCATGTTTTCAGAGAAAAAGTAGTAATTACTTACCGTCATTTATGGCGAGAAGAGTGGACGGAGCTGATAGTTACCCATTGCATCAGAATCTGAAAGCTTTCGCTTTATGGGGAAAAGAAATCTTGTGGGTTTTTTACTGTAGAAAAGGATCAGAGGTAATTGCCAGCGCACGACAGTGTGTTTTTTTTTTCGATGCAGTCCTCCCTCGCTGCAGTACTTCAGGAAAGGAGAGAGCGAAAGAGAGAGATGGTGCTAGGAGAGAGGGAGGGGTGGACTGAGAGGGAGAGGGGGGCAGTGTAATCAATAATTGTACTTCATTGAGTGATGCGGGTAATTCTGTCTGATGGAACAATCTAGTTAGGTGACTGAATGACGTGAAACGCTGCAACGCATGAATGCTAAACAAATAAGAAAGGTCTAAATTTAAGCAGGCGACAGTCGGCGAGTCGGTTCTTTCGTCCATTCATCGTGAGTGAACCCCACTGTGTGTATGAATGTGAACAATGAGCATTTCTTTCAGTGTAGGAGAGTGGTTAGAACATGATAAATAGGGCTGGGCTTCTGCTAGAAGGCAAAAGTTGTCCGTTTAGGCGAAAACTGCTGCTTAATCGAAAAGTTTTTGAGAGCTTCGCGTGTGAGCTGCAGCACGGTTGGTGATTAGATCTAAAATCTGTGAACGCAGTCATTCGTCTGTTTTTGCAATTCAGTGCGTTCACTCGTCTGTTTTCAACTTCAGCCGCTTTCATAAAAGTAGAGCTGTGTGGGACTTCACCTTGATGTGCAGATATTGCATTTCAACGACTGCCTCTGTCCGTGGTGCTGACCGACACCAGAGCGTTTCAGTGTCTGAGTGCGCAAGGTTTGGGTGCTGATGCCATAAAGGCGATCACACTTGTCGTGCGCATTCGCCAGTTCTGTAAATATCCAGGTGCAAATTTAAATCTTGGTGCATAAGGTCATTATAAACAATGCAATTATCTCAAGTACTCAATAAACCATCACAGTAATTGTAAATTAATTTAATCATTAGTTTTATTATAGGATGCAAGTCTTTCTGACACACTGCCAGAACCAATATATACAAATATAGCCACAAATATACCCATAGCCAACACTCATAACCCAGTGTTCATGGTACTAGAATAAAAACATTGAAATTGTTCTCTTACTGACTTCAAGCATCCCTCCACCACTGCCTTCCAGGTTAGATTCACTCATACAACAGAAAGAGAGAGGTAAGTAAGGCATTAAATTAAGATAATGGATCATAAATGAAAAAGCTTGTCATAAATGAAAAAAAAACATCCAATTAACATGATACTGAAGCATACACTTGAGCGCCAACTTGTAAACAGAAAAAAATGATACCATAGGTAAAAACCATAATCTGTAAACAAGAAACGATGTTGTAGCCAAAGGTGCCGTCACATAGCTTGGCTTTATTGTGTGAAAATGATTTTCAGCTCATGGCACTTGACCATGTCAGTCACTAAGTGGCTTATATATGCACTGTTCACCTTGCATGTTGCTCACATCTGGATAAATGGTCTCCACTGAGGAGCAATCTGGCAATACAAGACTGCCAGGGTATGATGTGACCACCTTCTTCATGTGTTTCTCATGATCACTCTGATTCTGCTGACAGAACACAGAAGTCACAAAGTGGCCACATATGACACCTGAACCTGGATCACCAGAGGGCCAGGAAACCCTACAAGATGCTTTGATGGTCCCAATCATGGAGGCCAGAGTCTCTGAGGCACCAGAGCCTGGCAGATCCCACCTCTGACACAGAATGAGAGTTATGAATGTAACTTTAGATGACAGTCAAAGTTCTCACTCTGTCACTCTTACCCTAATGAGAAGGTTTTACTGGACCAGAAAGGGGTTTTATACTGGGACATAGACCTTACATCACCCCAGGCCACAGGTGAATTTGTTGGTATAATGGCTCTATCTGTACATGTGAGGTATTCAATGTGTACCACCTCTGGCATTGCACACAATAAAGCCAGTATAAGTGCCTACATGGCTGCACCCTCTGTTACAACAATCTTGAATATACGTATCTGTTTACAGCTTGTGGTTCACATTTATGGTTCAAGTATTATGATTACAGAATTATTTTCACTCATGTATAGTATTTTGTTTCTCATTTACACTCCACTGAGCTTAACTTGACAGCCTGTGTCAGCAAGTAAAGCCCTTGATTTTCAGATGCAGTTTTAGCACAGTAAAACACTTTCATTCTTTCTATGCCCACAAATAATGACCACAGAGGGAGTAATACTATTGACGAACACCACACAAAGATTATACAATCCTGTTACAATAATTGCATAACCTAACACAGGCTCTTAGAGATAAGTAGGCTCTTTAGATGAAGTGTGAGACAGTGACTGCCTGTGTGCCTGCTATGTCAGATCCTAACGCCTCTGAAACCTGCGAGTGGATCCTAGAGAAAGTGAGGGAGGGGGAAAAAAGAGATGACGGACTGATGCAAGCACAGGGACATTCAGCCTTTCAGTATTCACATCATTAAAGCCGCAAACTATACCAGCAATACCAGTGAGACTCAGTCTACCGCAGAAATGACTACCAGCAAGCTCTTTGATGTATTACACCCAGTTCATCTGATTCCTTATTCTCATTTTTAGAAAAGCCAAATCTCAATAGCTCCATGTTAAAATGCTTAACATGAAGGAAATGCAGTGAATAGTGCAGCATAGCTGTACTTTTGCTTACTGAGTTAAAACGCCGAGACATGCACTAGTTGTGCATCATATTCTCCACAAAGGATACTGAACAGGATTGTAAATGATGCATACAGTGTGCACAAATACACACACACACACACACACACACACGTAAATAAAAGGAAAGGCATCTATCTTTATCTTCTGAATTTGATGATTCACAGAAGCAGTGACCTAGGGCTTGGGACACTCTCTGCTTTTGATTCAGAATTGGGAGACAAACCCCCCTCAAGTCATAAGACTCCATTTACTACTGCTGGAGAGCTGAGGAGCACTTAGCTTAATGTACGGGACAGTAGAATGACCCTCACATACACCACACACACACACACACACACACACACACACACAGCCCACTGTGCATGCCAACACTTTCTCTCTCTTTTTTTGTAAGGCTCTTCTGTTTGTTGTCACGTAAACAGGCACACAAGCAAGAAAGATGCTCATGAATTTCAGTGTCTTTTTATTACAGTGAAAATACAATAAATAATTATAATAATTAATAATTTCCCAGAGCTTGCAGGTTGGATACTGACATGTATGAAGAATGGCTGTCACGTTAATAAACTCCCATGCCACATTTAGTAAATGTGGCCTGATATTATTGGTGGTAGGTAATAAGAAAGTGACAGTGTTGGAATCCCATATAGTCATGATGGCTGAGCAATTTAAACCCTCCTATGCCCACATAATGAACTATATGTGTTGTGATATGTACAATTTATATACTATGTAAAAGGACATACAACATTGCATTTTCACATGAATACATACAGTGTAAGTATGTCTCTTACTGCATGTTGCTCTTTTCACACATATTTATATACTTAGATTTGTATTCTATGTTATATGATGTCTAAGTTTTGTATAGACATATATGTAATTTATATAACACAGAAGGCATACTTATCTATGATATACAAAACATAATGTATACGTCTGTGGTTCTAATCTACCAAGTACAAAACCATTGGACTTGTGTTGCATGACCATTATGAAACGTTTGAATACACATACACAAACATTTAAATTGTAGTGCATTACAACAGCATTAAATTCCTTTTTTTAAATTTCCTTTTTTCATATGTATCCTACTGCCCCGAGATCTAAAATGGATGTAGTACCTGCAGTGCCAGCCTTCCTTAAGAAATGACTAGAGAGGTGGAGGTAGACTGGAACAACTGTCTGCTGCTTATCGTCATCCAGATTATAACAAACGGATGTGGACGCTGATGGTAATTGTTTCTGCCGTGTGGAGATAGAAATTCAAGCTAACTGATTTAGTCTCCATCTTCTGTCTCAGCCTCCACTGCTCATCTGCACTCATATGCCTGACCAGTGTATGCTGGAGTCAGCTTTTAATATTCTATATGGATATGTTACATAATAATGACAAAAATGATACAGCCTTGTTGTCTGGTTGTTAATACTATCTTATCTGAGTGTGAACAATGCAGCCATGATGTATTTACAAGTGCTGGCAAATTTGGTACCCAAGCATTCTGAAAGCAAAACAAAAGGACATGGGTGTCACTGATAGAGAGATGTGATGGATTAGAGTGGCCCAAGGGGGAAGTCCTGATCCATCAAAATGTAATGAAAACTAATTTGAAAACAGCAGGCAGCTATGAATAACTCTAAGATGAGTTCTGGCAACAATGTGTTCAATGAGAGGTCATCATTGTCTCATATGAGAGAAAAAATGGCTTGATAACATTACGATTGATGATAGCACATTAGCTGTTGTCTTCAGGAGTTATGGCTGTCTGTAAATACGTCTGACTAAAAATCGATCAAGGGCAGAAGCAATTTTACACCAAGTTTGTAATCTAGTTTCACAATAGAATGGGACATAATACCACTTTGTAATGGTTTTAAATACAGTCTAAAAATACACTGTAAGAAAAAGTTCCTTAACAAAGTCAACTTGTATCAGCACAGAACATTATTTCCTAATTTCTGTTCTGTCTACCATTGCAAGGTCCTGAATAGTCTAACGTACCTGAGCTAAAATACCAGGGGGAAGAAAGTCAAATGGATTGTGATTATTGTCCTGGAACAGATTGAACAGGCTATGAGAGAAGAATGTGAGCTGAATCCCATTTCAACACACAAGCCCAGGTGCATTTCTTTTGCTGAAAGGAAGGTGAAATTTACAAAAGGGATCTAAAGAAGGGTTTGAGGCAGTAATACTGGCTTTAATCCGACCATTATAAACAGTAGCTTATTATCTTTGTCTGCAACAAAAGGAAAACATTATACAGTGTGGGTACAGAAAGGAGGTCTGTCTCTATCGTCTGTCTGTATCTTAAACTCAGTTCTAAGCTATTGTTTATTATTTAATCTATGGATGTACTCATGTGGGTCAAAGACAGGTGTAATAACTTAATAATAATAAGTCCTTTGATCGTAACTGATTTGTATTAATTAAGAGAATATTGATTTCATATACTTGAGAGATGGTAATTCAATTTAATGTAACTTCTTTTTTATTCCTAGCCCTTTTATTATGGGGTATTTAACAGGATGCAATTCATAGTACCAACAGTCATTACGAACAAACAGATCACACAAAAAGAGACTGGGCACTACACTGATTAACAGTTGGCTATTATGTATTGTGCTATTAAAGTGCTGCCAGTAAATACAGTACATATGCCTAAAATGCAGGGCTTTCCACAAAGCACACACAAACTCTGCAGTTGTCTGTGCCTAACCAGTCCTTGTTGTAATGGCTTAACAAAAGAAGACAAGGAGTTTAACATCAATGGCATGATAAAAAAAAGCAGTGAAACTAACAAGTTGGGATGACAAAAAATCACCCTAAAAGAGAAACTGTGATGAACACATCACCAAAACCTTTCAAAACCTGCAAATCATCTGCTCTGAAATGGAAATAAGTAATCTGTGGGAGCTACGGCTTCCTGTCATTCAGCAGGAAACCTCCATTCCCCAAAGAGTAGCAAGGATTATCCTCTGTGCCTCAGGACTCTAGCTCAAATTCACAGCCTGCATCAACTGTCAAGACATGTAATAATAAAATGTGTGTGTGTGCTGAGGGGTGTCTGAGCCAGGCCTTGCTTGCATTAAGTAAGCATTCTGTTCATTTGTAATATTCAATATGAAATCTATCAGACTGAGTCCTTGATTCAGATCTCAACACTTTGTGATCAGATGATCAGCTCTCAAACTGCTGTTTTTGGGGATATTACTGCACTGTCACCACCATTCATTCCCCCTTTTCAAAGTCAGCCTGTAGGTCTCGACAATACTGACAGGACACCTTCGGACAGTGAAGTAGCCTACTCAGCCATGTGGTGAGGAGGCTCCAGTCCAACTGTACTGCTTGCAGCTCTGCCACAGCTGAGAGTGACCATATGTCTCTTCCCTCTAGAGTCTGTCCCAGCCCAGGACTGCCAAGCCGTTAGGCCTATCCCACATATGTGTCATAATACTGTTAAGCACTAGGTCTTCAGGAGGTTAAGACATTGCTGTAAGTCAGTTTGTTTTTGCCTAAGTGAACAACAGAGAAATGGCCAAAGGGAAGTTCACATGGCAGTGGTCTTCCCCAAGGACTTACACCTTCTTTAGACAGGTAAGTTTGCTTCCTTGTGACAATTTTAATCAGCTAATCTATATGCAGCGTGTCAGCCTACTTATGAAACGCAGTTTGGAAACCACGTTTGCTCCTTGAGTGGGCTCAACTGCCAACTGCCAAAACAAAAGATTTGCCTGAAATTATTTATGTCAAATGTCCTTTATTGTAATTTTCATGGGATTATCAAACCATAAACTAACAATGTAACCATGTATACATTGATTTGTTAATCTAGGATCTTTCAAGCAATAATTCGTAACGTGTACAGTAATATGACGTTGAGAGAATGTCTATGTGGATAGTAGTCAGCTTATCTTGTGTGCTCAAGCCAGACCTAATAACTACAAGTTCTCCTGATATGACTCCTAGAGCCTGAAAAGTACCATGATACTCACTACACTGTGCAGCTGCTGGCTGTCAGGATAAATGTAAAACAAATAAATTGCAATGTCAAAATCACAGAAAAAAAAGAGATTTTTATTTGTACAATAGCTCTGCGTTGTTCCGCTTACCGTTACCACGGAAACATTGTACCCAATCAGAGACGATTTAGCAGGGTGCCGTGGAAACAGAAACCAATCATAGAGTCTGATGTTTAAGAGTCGGTCGGTTTGAAACAGCAAAGCAAGCATTTCCCAACTGACGGAATCATTTGGGAAACAGATAAGTGTGGTATCCTGCATAGAAATATAAAACAGGTAAACATTTCCGAAATCCCCTTTACTGCACATCTATTGCCTGTGTAGGTACGCTATAATTTACTCCTAGAGACTGTAAAACAGCACTATTTGCTTCAAAGAGGTGTGTGTTTGTCAGCTTTGCAGCCAAAAAGGAAGCGTCTCTGTTTTTACACATGTAACGTAAGCAGTAACCTTAACTGTAGAGAAAGTTACACTAGCATAATTTATCGTCCTATTTTGTAAGTTAGGCTGTTTTTAAGATTTTGTATGGCGTGTTTAGATAACCTTACAGGTGCGAATTTACATTTTGCCTACCAAAGAGCCAGTGTCAGATATGATGTAAAATGTAGCTAGCTAACGTTAGCTAACACAGTTTGCATGTTTTGTGACGGTACATGAAGATATGTTTTTGTACATGACCACTTTCATACAGCTTCTCCATTATACCCTGTGTTCTATAACTAGGTTAGTCCCTCGTGTCCTGTATATACAGTAACTTGTAGCTACCTTAGACTTACATATACAAAATGTAGAAACTACAACAGTAGTACTGTACTGTACTAAACTACCATGTGCAAAAGACAGTGTAAATCTGTTGTATGAAATCTTGATGAGCATTATCATTTGTCCCAATGATTAAAAAAAGACATTTTATTCAGTATAAACCACGTTTTACAACATATGACTTACATGTGAGGCATACATGTGACCTGACATTGCTAACTTGTGCTGTTGGTAGTGTTTCCTTAAACTAACGCCATTCCAACTATATATATCTTTGTCTAGATGTCCTCAGACGAAGAGGAACCAACCAGTCCTGTTCTGCCCAAGGACTCTGATCCAGGCAGCTCTGTCTCCTCTGAGCTTCAGGTGATTTAAAAAAAAAAACACACATTCACAATTTATGGGCCTTTATGCATTAGTCACATTGCTCAGATCAGGGGACACAGCAAAATTGTGTAGCACATTTTTAGAGTGAAAACAGTTAGGGCGAGAAACATGCAAGATTATCAAACACGTTTTAAACATACACCCTGTTTCAATCAATAATCCAAACCACTTATTTGGAATTGAGAACAAAGGTAAACACACCCAAAATGTATATTAGAATTGCCCATTACATTGTAAAACTACATGCATGTACAACTATTTTAAATATGGTAAGTCAATTCACTGGACGTTTGCAACAGGCATACACCATTAACTATTAACATATACCATAGGTTTTACTTCCCAGTGAGTGATTGAGATAATATTGGTAAACTGTGATCTTATTAAAATCCTATTTAGTTGCTTGTGTGGCTTGCCCTAATGGACTCACTGTACATCTGTATTAAGGTCTCGAAATTGATGATGTCACTAAAATGTATAACCAATAGGAACAATGACTATTAAAATAAGAAACTATGAAAATAAGATACAACTTGTAAAAGAAAAGCTGAATTTTCCTGAAATAGATATTGATAGACACTTGAGCCCACTGGTCTTTTTTTTACTGTTTATGAATCAACAGGATGAGTATGAGGAGCTCCTCCGCTATGCTGTGATCACCCCTAAGCTTGAGAAACTCACCAGTGCTCACTTGCAGCAGCTGAGCACCTCACATCTGTCTGCAGAGGGTCAGACTTCCCAGAGAAAAGATGACACAAAATCACTGCACCCAGCAGGTATCTTGGGTTCCTCTTGTATGCAGGACACATTCATACACACACATTTCACTAAGCCTTTCTGACAGAAACACAACTTGAGCCCTTCCAGACGCTGCCTCCATCAAATGATCAGCTGTCAAAAAGGATTTGGCATCAGAACATGGGAGAAAAATGTAGTGTATTTATCAGCCTCATTTTTTTAGCTTGTAAACCAGTCTAGTCAAGATGCATATGATATCAGTCTGTCAGATTGTACCCCCTATCTCTTTCCCTTACGATACCCACATCTTAAACAGTCCATCAGTCGTCTCCCACCCCCCCAACCCCCAACTCCAGCTGCAGCTCTCACTGGAGGTTTAGTGCTTTAACTGTCATGGAGTAGTGCACAGGGATGTAGAAAGCAGACAGCCGATTGGTAATGATCTCTGGCACTCTGCCAGTACTGCTCTTTAGAGTGCAGGCTTTCTCTTCCCCCCTGCAGAATTTAATTAAGATATTGACATAAATGCATTCCTGGACGAGGAGCCATGCTCGTCTTATTCAGCATTCTCACCATCACCTTTTCTGTTCTTAAACTGTCTTTTGTTTTCTGACTTTTACACTTTACTTTTACCTTTAATTTTACTCACTTATTCCAGGTCAACATGTATTTTAGCAACATTCCCTTTTTATCTATTTTCCATTGTGCCTCTCTCTCTCTCTGACTTCCTTCCCTCGTCTCTCCTGTCTTCTGTCAGATACTGCCATTGAGGCTAAAGATGGGAGGCATTCTAGCAGGAGTGTGAGATTATCACAGGCCTCCCCCTTGATTGTTGAGCCTTCCACATACTCAAGAGCCTCTCATGGTAAATTGAATTAAAAATACAAAGTAGGTCTGATATCTAATTATAAATTAATTTCTCTTACTATCAAATAAGCTTAGAAATACAGAGACCATCCAGTTGCAATGTTGTCTCATTTTCTAGTGATATTCTGTCTGTCAGTGTTTCTTTCTTTTTTCTTTTCCTTCCAGCAGAGGAGATAGCTCCTCGGTCATCTAGCAGGGTGTCAGTGCTCTCAAATGTTCCCTCAGACAGGTTACAGATGGTAGCTGATAGGTCTAGGCCAAACAGCCCAGACCCCCTCGAGTCTGCTGTGACAGAGATGTTTATCTCAGAGGAGAACATAAGCAAGATGGAGAACATTCTGGACACGTGGAGCAACAACCTGAAGGTTAGTCTGCTTCTTCATACTGTAGAATTCTCCTTCCACAATCAATCAATTTAATGGCTCCTATTTGCTGTCTGCTTGAGAGCTGACCATAGATAATGTTGTATGGCTATAAATAGGGCTCTGACATAGCTGAATAATAACTACATTAATATATATATATATATATATATATATATATATATATATGTATATATATATATATATATATAAATAATATATATATAAATAATATATAACAACAGTGTTGTGTTTTCAGCTTCAGTAGTTTACAGCAAAATAGGCTCAAGTAGGTAGGTTTATTCTTGATACTGATGAAACTGAATTGCTCATTTCCTGTGAAAAATATGTATTTTAATCATAATTAAGAGTTTTGCATAAGTGGTCAAATCTGTGGTGCAATTTCAACAGAGCAATCGAGCCACTGAAGAGCAATCTAGAAGGCAAATTGTGCTTTCTGGCATACAAATTTTAGTGTTACTGCGCTTCATTTACAAAACCTAAAATAGTGCATGGTGGAAGAAGTTTAAATGTGGTTGTCCTAAAAAATAATAATAATTAAAAAAAAAAAGTTTATATTTATGTCACTAACACTGCATCTTTCAGATCATATATAATTATAAAACTGCAAACTGTACATGTACGAGCAACTGAGATCTGCTTAGTAGGTTTATATTGACATTTCCCATACTCATGTAATGAGACAGACTGAGATGGATTAAATGCAAGAAATGCTGTGGACAATGTACACAGGTGATGGTGAGGAAGAGGTCAGAGATTATAAAGGGAATGTAAAGTGTTGGAGTCTTAGGAAGGCTCATTGAATAGGATGACAGCTCTACCCTTCATGGCACCAGTGACCTTTTAATTGTGTCTCTGATTTTGGAGGAGGTGTGTGTGTCTGGACGTGGGTGTCCTTACTGCCCTTTTCCTCTGATGTTGTACAGCTCATTCATGGAGGGCAGATGACAACCAATCACCTGCTAAGCAGTGGTGATAAAAGAGTAGAGTTTGACTGAGGAAAAGGCAGTGAAGAACCATGGACTGTAGATGATGACTCTTTCTGTTCTCTTGCCTGATAGTGGTTGTTTGTGAGCCTCTGTTGTTGTGGGAAGAAAATATGTTGTTGACCTTCCAAATGAGGCAAACATGTTCACATTTGTGGGTGTTGGTTATGTTTGACCCTGTAGAAAGTACTGTAGCTGTTAGCTGAGGTCACAATTTAACCATTTACCTCTGAAGCCAAATTTACACTATACTTCTGCATTAGGGTGTCGTGGAGGCCTGTTCTTGCCCTCTGAATTCGCTGGGGGTGTACCTCCTTAAAATGTAACTGCACATCAGGACTATAAATCAAATCTGCAATCCAAAAACAAGACTAGAGATCAAATCTGCCAGGTTCCTATATTTTGCAATTGTTGTCGGTGACAAAACCTCCGGCACACCTGTTTATGTAATTTAAAAACAACAGAAGATATGTGCACGTATGTCCATTTTAACTAAGCACACTGTGACTGTCCCACCCTCTATTCCCTAATTAGTCAAATGTACTGACTGAGCTCAGGAAGTGGAAGCTGACGTTTAAGGAGCAACACAAGCTGGAGATGAGGAAAGAAAGGGAGAGGTATGCAGCCCAGACAGCTGTCCTGAAGTCAGAGCTAGACAGCCTGAAGGGGCTGCTACAAACCTACGAGACTTCCAACCAGAGAAAAGATGAGGTGACTACATGTGTATTTATTTGCTTTCTCCAGTACATAATGTGCCGGTTGGTTGGACATGGATTAAGTACCAGGCTGAGATTTAATTTCCAGTCATTTCCATTGTTGTGAAGTTTTAGTGTAGGACTGGGTGGGCTTAATCCATGTCTAAGCTATCAGGCCCATATCTCTATGTTTTGCTCACTTGCACATTCTGTCTCTCATCGTTATTTACATTGATCACTGGAAAGAAGAAGATTAGAACTTTGTCTGCTTTTTAGACTGATGGCTTATTGTGTGATGTGTCCTCCCTCAGGTGATTGTGAACCTGAGCCAGGTGTTGGACAGACAAAAAGAAAAGCTTGAAAAGATGAGGACCTTCACCCACTGGAGACTTCAGCACACTGAGGCCAAAGAAGAGGTACACTGATGACATTGTTTTGTGTGTCTTTTTGTTTTTCTTCCGGTATGATTAAAATCTTTTAACTCTCATCTTGCATAACACACACTTGTCTCCTTATACACTAAGAAAATGCACACAGATGCTTACTAGTTTAGTCAACAGAGAACAAAAAGTTAAATAGTTTTTAATGTTTCTATGAACTGTGAAAAATAGGTTAAAAGATTACTTTACCTGGCACAGAGAAAAAACATACTGCTGCTCTACATGAACATGATACAAAAAGTAAAGACAGGATAAAATATTTGTTTTGTGAAGGTGAGCTGCCCAAATAAATTCACTGTATGGGAAACACTTACTGTATATGAATTGATTTAAAAAAATAAATAAATAAAAAATTTAGACAATATTAAAATAATGTGTGTATGTGTGTTGGACAAGAACATCACATGAACATTACATGAGCATCACATGTAATATCTACGCATCTTATGATCGTGTTTGAATCATCAGTTCACTCATTACTTTAGGCTGTGGTCTGTGGTTTTTGTCGGTTTCAATCACATAGTATAATTTATGTTTTTCTATTTTTTTTAATTTTATATATGTATATTTTTTGAGAAATGAATGTAAAATGACTGGTAGTGAATGTACCTTAACATTGCTAGATTAGTGTCAGTGCAGTTTAATGGTTTATGCAAATGATCAGGCTCTGCTTGAGTTACCGACCCATACATCATCACTATGTCACTGCACGTTGAACATGCACATGCCACATTTTACACAAATATCTCCTCTTACAAAATTACATACGTGAAATTTTGCAGTGCACTGGTAGACAATCTGTTCCTTTTCATACTCTACTGCATATCCAACTAACAAGTGCATAAATATACATGTATATATTTACATTTACATATTACATATATACGTTTACAAAATAGCTGTTTGTGTAATTTCTTTAAAATGGAAAATTTAGTGGATGACTCATATTTTTGTCTAAACCATAACACAGAAAGTGCACCACAAGAGAAAATGTACTGCACCTGCACAAGAATGAATTATGGGTGTAATTATTTCCTTGTGAATATTTTCATGGTCTTGTGGTTCCCTGCCAGGCTCATGCTGCTCAAGTAGCGCAGCAACACTACAATTTGCAGCTGAAGAAGAAGGTGTGGTTAGGCTGGCACTCTCTGATCCAGAAACACTGGAAGGTCAAGGTGGAGCGGGCTTGCCGTGCAAGGGCTGAAGAGGTCTGCACCCGCCTGTCTACAGAGTATGAGGCCAAGCTGTCAGAGGTAAATAAGCGGGTGAAGTACCTGCATAGAAACTGTGTGTATGGTGATGCAGCATTGCTGAATTCATACTTGACTTTACCTCATTGAGGTGTTTTACCACATGAATCACAGCACTCTGTAGTCAACAAGATACATTATACATTTACAGAGCTAAGCCATATGAAGTAGACCCAAAGCACCACTGATTACAACGATTTATTAGGTTCTTACACAGGTACATGTCAAAGGTCTCTTCAGTGAATTGTTATAAATACATACAATTTGAACATCTCAGTGAATAACAGCTACACTATACTTGATTAATAGATTGCAGCGAAATCACTGCAGAGCAAGTACGTAAGACTGAGACGGTGTGACAGGAAGTGACAAAGAAGTAAAGGTTAATTAGGGAAAACTGTTATTGATGTATATCCAGGGTGCAAAACAAAGGCCTCAGATTGAAAGCAAGAAAATGAACATCAGGTGTTACTGTCAGTATTGTATAAACTGATAAATGACTGATTCTTTCTTTACTCTGCTACCTGTCTCCGCAGCACTGTGAGGCTATAGAGAAGGCCCAGGCAGAGATTCAGAGACTACGAATAGAGCGAGAGCGCTATGAGGAATCTATGAAGAAAGCCTTCATGAGGGGCGTGTGTGCTCTCAACATGGAGGCTCTCGGCATGTTCCATACTACAGAGGGACGGCCAGAGCAACCTCCAGTTCATGATCAGCATGGTCTGTAACAGAATGACCACACAAACCTATTTTTAGAGAATATCCATAAACAACTAGCACATTAAAACTTGGACTGTTATCCTCATCACAAGCCCCATAACATAAATAGACCCCTTCTCTATACAAAAACCATACAGGCATTATTAGCCTTGCCTCTGTGCTGTATTGATTCAACGCAGTTATCAAGACAGAAACTAACAAAAAGGACAGAAACCATTTCTCCAATAGAGTGCAGCCGTGTGCTATTGACAGTTGCGTAGATTTATGAATGAGTGGAGTGGAAGGGGTCTTTGTTCTTTTCTTGAAGTCATTCACTGGCTCATCTAATGGAGTGATGAGTCAGTGGGTGTGCTGAGTGCTGACCGAGGGGTACTTTGCACAGGTTATAACCTTGATGTGGCAATGACAGATTGGCTGGAAAAGTTCAATAGCCCTTTGCAACATTTATTAAATCATGTAATTACTGTTATTTAGTAGTATGTTAAAGGTGTGAAGATTGGGTTAAGGGCTTGGGACAATACAGGATATTTGAGTAGACAAACAATAACTATCATAAACCTGAAACCAGACAATGGTACCATAGCCAACAAGAGGTGCAACAGATCAACAGTGCTTAGGTTCACTGAGCTTTTAAATGACAAAACAAGCCCTAAAACCTCATAGCATTACACCATTATCACCACACAGTCCCACTGACACCAGCCAGGATAGATCTATGGTTTCATGCTGTTAACACCAAAATTACACCCTGCCATAAGCATGTTGCACTGAAAATGAGGATTTGTCACATCAGGCAACAGTTCTATTCTGCTGTTTTTACTCTGCTATTTTTAGTGAGCACATGGCTGCTGAAGCTGGATCTCACTGTTTTTAGCTTGTACAAATGAACTCTAGCACGGTCTTCTGCTCATCCATCTGCTTTCAGGTTTAATTAGTTAATTGTGACCTGTAATGCATTTCATTATATTACTGTCAAACTTGGATGTTAATTGAGCACTCTTTTCTGTTGCTTTGAACAAGAGTTGATTTTCTCTTTATAATCTCTCATTAAAAATCAATTGATATGAAGTGATATTTAGCCTTTTTAGGTACGCATACATGATGGGAGTTATGCATAATTAATGACCAGCTTCTCTGTTACATATTCAGTTTAAATTGTTTAATTGTACTAATAACATATCTTCAAACAAGCAAGAGAGGATACGTTTGTAAACTCCAGTCCAACATTCAGCTTTAAAATTTGTGATTTTCTGTAACTGTGACAAACTTATATCAAGAATATACTGTCCCAGAGTCTGACTCAATTAATAGTTTTTTCTTTCTGTAGATGTTCCCCCTCCCCAGGATGAGCCTGGCTCTACTACACTGGCTCAACTTCAACCATATCCCATCTCTTCCACACGGTTCAGCCCAGTCCATTTTGACCACCCGGACCCTTCCCACAGTGAAGTAGAGGATATGGTGAGAAACTGACAGTTTCTATTGAAAACATACATTATTTACACACCATAGTTCTTCTGTGCCATAGTTCAGTTTCTTCTCAAATCTCTTATTGGATCTATTAATCCATCAGTCTTTTTTTATATATATATATATATATATATATATATATATATATATATATAAAGTCTCTTATTTGTTGTTACCTTATATCGCTGCAAATTCTGACTTCACACTCAAGTGTTCTCAAGTAGATGCCACTAAAACGGAAGTGTTCATTGTGTTCTTTGTTTTCTTTTCTTCAGATGGGCTCTGGTGCCCCCATGTCCAGGACAGAAGTACTCCCTCCCACTACAATGGTGCACAGCTCACTCCCACTTGGGGGCACTGCAAGTTCCCAAAAACAGGTTAGCATTAGACATAACGATCTATTGACTCTGTTGCAAGAGGCTTACAAGAAATGACAATGTCCACCTTCACAACCGCTATGTGTAACTATGACAGTAACTATATCACTGAATAAATGGTTATCAAATTGGTGACCGATAACACAAAATGACTCAAGTTTAGTAAAAAAAAGAATTATCTAACAGTAATCACATTTATACACGATGCAATAATGTTTGTTGTTTCAGGTCAGTGGTCGTATCGTCACAGCCAGTCAACAAAAACCCTCAAAGACTGTAACGGCTCGCATCACTGCACGTACTGACGTTGGTAAGGCTGCACGCAGCAATCTCCAGGTGATGGGTGTGGCTCCACCCATGAGCTCTGTGATAGTTGAACGCCATCATCCTGTTACACAGGTATGGGAATGTGCATCATTACTGTTACTCTGAAGTATTACTATATGTGTTATTATGTGTATACATTTAGTCATGTGATGCTGAAAAATAACATGAAAATGTTATTTTGTTTCTCTTTCATTCTTTCAGCTCACCGTTGGTCAGGCCACGGCTGCTAAGTTTCCTCGCTCCTCCCAACAGGGCCACAGCTCCACCGGAGGCAGAAGCTCCTCCAGAACACACACCAGCACGTGCCATGTACACTCCATCAAAGTAGTTGACTGACCACACACACATATCTCACAGAAAGTGTTGCTCACCTAGTCTAGATTTAAAATTTAACGCATCCTATGCAACAATCCTAGAAATAGTTACCTTGGCATTAGTCTCAATTTGTTTTTATTTTAATACCTTAGAATGAATTTGCCCTTGCTATCTACATTTGAAGTGAACAGTGGTTGCCATTTTTCTGTTTCCTTTCATGAATGTAAAAGGCTCAATTTCCTGAGCAATAGGATTTTTCACAAGAAAGTAGACACAGTAGACACATTTAAACACATTTAAATGTTTTTATTACCAGCTGGCCAGAGTTTAGAATTGCAAAATTGACATTTATTACGAAAAAGTTTAACTTTAAATTATGCACGGGTGAGACTGTACTGTAATGTGTAAAATCACAGATTTTAAATATTTGTGTTATTGATGTTTTCAATTGAGACCAACCGTCCAACACCACATGTTGTTTACTTTACTAAACCAAAGCCATATATTAATGATCAGAATGTTATTTTTAAAGATAAATTATTTTACTGCAAACTTGCTGTACAGATCAGCAGTTGTAAACGTGGAATTAATTTTCTCGGTCCATATGTTGCCATGTTCATCCTCATGAAATGCTGCAGCTCTTACTGCTGGCACTCTCTGCCTCCATCCGAATCTTATCTGTAAGACAAATTAATTATTTCTGTAATAAACTTTTGGCACATATCCCCAGGCAGCACAGCTATATGTTTATAGATTCCTCAGTATGTTTGTTTTGAAATGTACCTGCAGCTTTCCTGTTCCCTGTGAGGATGAGGCCCTGGTAGAGTTCTTTAGCAGGGCTCTTCTGAGCCAACTCCTCCCCGTGGAGCCAGATCAGCAGCATCCTGTTCCCATGCTCTTTATAGCTGTGCTGACCTGTGGACAAACGCACACAGCACTGTACAGTCAGGAAAACAATTCAACTAGTAAAAATAGCCTAAAGAATCTGTAATATTTGGCTACAAGAGGCTTATATTATAGTATTTCAGAGATTTGACAAATGCACAGTCCAAACGCCTGTCCAGTCAGCTGGAGTTGTGGCACCTGTCCACTGTTCCTCGATGGCCGACACTTGCTCCTTAGTGAAGCCCCAGTGTTCTGCCAGTCTTTTCCAGTCTCCGGGTTTCAGGAGCTCGTACGCCAGACGCCAGGCCATCGAACGGAGCTGCTTGGTCTCATAGCGGTGGTCGAGTTTAAATGTTAGTGGATACTCGCTGTGAACACTCTCATTAGGCTCAGGGTTGGCCTGAAAGGGCAATTAAATCACATCAGCAGACTGATAAAGGCCACAAGCCTCAGAGAGCACAGGGGCATGGGAAGACATTATTGGAAAGACTCACACACATGATTAGCAATATGAATGCCAGAGTTAAACATTTTGAAAATCAAAAAGGGAAGGGAATCAGGCATACCCTTAATTAAATTGATGGTAAATTGGCTGTCAAATGTTTCTGGGTTGTGAGTCATTTTTTACCATGGATGCTTTAATAGTATTAGAGGGGATTCAACTAATCTAGATTGTGACGTTAGGAAATGAATCATTTGTGATGAATGTAATTATTGATTTCGAGGCCTCAAGAATGGATTATGGCACACATGAAAACAGGAAGTATTATTCCACTATCTCTCACCTCCCTCCAGGCGTAGTGTCTTTCAGCTTTGATGATCATGTCCACAATAATCACCTCGTCTGCTCTGACTGCCACACCCAGAGCCGTCATACCCTGCTACTCCGAATCCAACATATACAACAAAATACACCAACTTTAATTAGAACTGTAAGGTATCACATTTAGAATTAGATTTTTCTTATATTTTCAATGTATCCTGCTGCTGGTTTGGCTTAAATTAATCTATCTAATAAATTTTTGCCCTTTGGATGGCCTGACTACCATATTTTGTCCTGAAAAAAGTGCACAAGTACAAGAGCATAATTTAACTTATATAGCAACTATAACAAGTTATCTCTAGCAATTGTGTTTGTGAGAATTCTTACCCTATCCCGGAGTGTCAGATCCAGCCCGGCTTTAAGAAGCATTTCTACGACATCTACTCTGGCCAACTCTGCAGCAAGATGCATAGAAGTCTGGGACCTCTAACAGTTCATGGTATGAGACAGGACAATGCAATTAAAACATGCAATAAAATATTTTCTAAATGTATCTTGTCATTTATTAATATTTATTAATATTTTGTCATATATAGTTCGGCTAACATCTTATTTTAATGTGTTACTAGGGAGATCATACCTTATCGGTGACATTAATGTTGCAGCCAGCCGTCAGTAGAGAATGGATAACAGGGATGTGACTGTTCTTCACTGCCAGGTGGAGCGGAGCCTCTAGGTGCTGAGAGCAAAAATATCCTGTTACACAACATGAGCCCAAAAAATGAACTGTTAGTTTAGGAGCAAATATGTAAAATTACAATGATATGCATCTAGGCAGAGTGTCAGCAGCGCAGCTGATGTGTGTGTGTCTGATCTGCGTTACCAAAAAACTTTACTGAAAGAGTGTACTACTGCCACCTAGCTTGTGTTTGCTTACCTGATTCTTAAAGTCCATATGGGCTTTGTACTCTAAGAGGAGTTGGACAAGAGACGTGTCTCCTCTTTCTGAAACTGGATGGAGAGCGCTGCATTTGGCCTACAAGAGAGGGAGGTTCAGCTGTTGGCCTACTACCAGTACAAAAAACATTCACCACATAAAATTTGCAACTGCCTAAAGGATTAACCACATTAAAATATTTTACAGTAATGCGTTATTAACAAAAGAGCGCCAGGTCAGTGATTTCAATGTTAAAGCAGAATAGTGCCCTATTGTACCGTTGTGAGGATGTTGGGGTCACAGCCAGCCTCCAGCAGGATCAGGACACATCCTTCCTGACTGTTGTCTGCAGCCTGGTACAGAGCTGTCTCACCATCCTGCAACACACAAGATCCATCAAAAAATATAGTGGTGGTGCTATATAACCATAACAGAGGCAGAAAATTCTTCCCAGGTGGACCACAATTTAAAATGACTCACTATGCTCACAAAATAGAACAACGTTTTCAGGCCTATAACCAAGCAGAATTCAGAAATCTTCTTACACTTAAGGAACTTGAAGGGGCATCAGTAACTTAATAGCCAAAACATTTGATATTGGTTTATGCAGATTTTTCTGGGGAGTCTTTTTAACATTTTTAATCATTTCATTACAGATGATGGCTGTCATCTTAATTCAGATGATATCCATCATTAGGCTCCAGTCCCATTTAGAAGAATCTTTGACCAGAAGCGTCACCAATCTTATCAAGTATAATTTTGTTTTGTAAAGTTTGCCTTGTTAGATAATAGTAACCAGTACATGTTTGATGCATCTTAATGAATCCAGAGTGGAGCCACCATCCAGCAGTGGATTAGCCACTGAGCACACTGTCACAAACCAAACCATGATAGAGAGGATGTTTACACTGATTGTCTACCATATTGACTTCATCCCGAGTATCAAAGCTCTGCAGCAGCAGTTGGACGGCATCCAAGTGGCCGTTCCTGGCAGCTAAGTGCAGGGGCGTGTCCCCTCTCTGGCAGAAAGGAGGGAGGGAAACAACTTGCATCAAAGAGTGTTTGACTTTGAGCTTTCATGCAGGTGTGACACACAAATGTGCACTCAGACACACGTGAGCATACATAGCCATATATTGTAAACAGATGCACACAAACCAAAAACACATAAAAAGTCCCCCCACCTTGTTGGGCTTCATGGTGGCCATGTTGTATGGCTCCATCAGCATGTCTAACATTTCAACACACCCATGCTCTGCCGCCAATGCAAATGCCCGATGTCCTGACTGAAATATAAGAATTGACGTACAAACAACATTTACTGCATGTTCTTTGGTAGTCCTAAATAATTTGCCCAGAATGTGAATTATACAGTTATGAAAAATTAGTGTCAAGGAGAAACCTGGTCATCTTTGTCTAGTTCTTTCATCTGCAGGTCATTAACAATGTACTCCACAATTTCAGTGTGATTGTTGATAGCTGCACAGTGCATGATGTTCAGTCCTTCCTGAGATGGAAAAAAGAACATTTTCTATTTAACCAAGCAGTGTGAAGTTTAAGTATCCGCCATTGTCAAAATTTTGCATTAGGAAACAAAAGGATATATAAAGGAGGAACAAGAGGGTCTGCATTGAGGCTTGTAATGAGACAAGCTTACAAATGTTAAGTTCAAAATCCAGGATCATGAAAATGAATCAGGACTCAGGAGGAGGCATGTGTTGTTAATGTTTTTTAGAACAGTTGCACAAAATAAAAAGACAAATAGCACAATTTCTGGGTATTTTTCTGTCAGTTCCTGAGAAACAGTAGAAGAAAACTCTCCCTGCTTCTTTACCTCATTCTCAACCTTCTGTTCAGCCCCAGCCTGCACTAATAATTTCAGGATCTCCAAACTGCCAAACCAGGCAGCCAAATGAATGGGTGCCACACCGAACTGTCAGACACAGAACACAAGTTAGAAATATTACATAAGCTATTGTCTGTGGCTCAAGTTTTCAGATGCAGACATTTCAGACCCTCTCACCTTGTCCTTTTGGTCCACCTTGACCCTACGCTGGAGAAGAAGCTGCACGGCTTCCTTGTTTTTGCCAGCTACTGCATAGTGAAGGGCAGTCCTATTATGCTGAGGCAAACAACTTAATCAGTATATTATCCAATTAGCCTTTGAGTGTGTGTGTGTGATATTATACAATGCAATACAAGTATACTAAGATGCAGATAGAGGGTTTGTCTATTTAGACCCACCACATTCTTTGCATTGGCGTTCAGCCCTTTTCCAAGAGTCTTCATGGCCTCCACATCATTACTCTTAGCTGCTTCCATAAACTGCTTCTCTGCTTCAAGCACTGCACAACACAGCAGACAGGAAGGTTTTACATATGGCTATTTACATATGTACTATATGATTTAATATACACAACAGCATGTACTAGGCTTGATACACAATCAGATGACGCGTGAGGCATTTACAGTGGCATTTGGGTCAAAACCTCAACAGGAACATACTGTAAGGTAAACTGTGATGAGTGTGTATCTGTTTTAGGTTTCAGCCTTGTGCAAATATAGTGTGCTTCTTGGAAAGAAACTGTCATGCTATGGGCATGCAGTCAGTACACCACAATGAATAACTAATGATTAACTCCAGCTCTAACAGTATAAACTCAAGGGCTCAGGCCTGAACCAGAGAAACGTGCTTTAAAAATTTGCTCCATAATGTTATGTAATTTTTATGTTCTGTAAAGCCACAGTCTAAGTATTTATTTTCCACCTTTTCTCATTTTGTTGTCCTTGTCCTTGTGTACTCACACATCTCTTTGTTGTCATAGCTGTTGTCTGTATCATTGTCCGAGTGCTTGTTCAGTATGAAGTCAGCAAACCCCCTCACAGTCTCCCGTCTCATCCATTTTCGAGGGTCCAAATCCTTCTTCTTAGGACAATGCTTCTTGATCATCGCCCTCACAGCCAACGCTCTTCTCTCCATTGGGAAGCTCTTTAAATGACCTCTTTATGTAACCAAGGTGGGCTTGGTGTAATTTAATAAACAATCTAATGTATGCACTGGAAGCAAAACAAAAACAAATACCTGAGGATGCAGATCGCACTGAAGATGAAAACATCCAGTTTTATCCAGTTTCATGTAGATCTGTCTTTGAGTAGTGAACAGCAAGCCTTGAAATGGAAGTGTACTCCTACTATTTTCT
This sequence comes from Macquaria ambigua, assembly GCA_008360985.2. Taxonomy (NCBI): domain Eukaryota; kingdom Metazoa; phylum Chordata; class Actinopteri; order Centrarchiformes; family Percichthyidae; genus Macquaria; species Macquaria ambigua. The sequence goes on from VMKM01003199.1 coordinate 42,648, forward strand.
TAATGCTGGAGGGCTGGTCCGTGTTTACTTTACCAGCTCACACCCTTGAAAGACTGCTGATAGTACTGTAACGGAAAATATGTTACACTTTACCTGTGTTACATGACTAGTAAGTGTCATGAGTATGGCTTCATTTATATCATGCTTTGAATAACATTAAGATGTTATACCAAGTGTTTTTTAACTTTAATTTCTGTGAATACAGTGCAATGTTTACAAAGGATTAACATAAGGCCCTGATGGTAGTTTAACTTGTTTGTGCAGGGATGTTTGACTTTTACGCATACGCATTCATATTCACACAACCTAATACAAGTAATTTGCTCCTGGCCACTGTGCAGTTTCACCTGGAGCATGTGTTTTTCTTATCCGATTCAAGACTTAAACCAGCAACACTCCAGTCGTAAACTTACTTTAAACCAGTCTAATTATGTGTTTCTTCAGTGAGCCAGATCTTTTTGGCAAAAAATGAATAGAGAATGGATAGTAATTCATTGTAAAAATGTCATCACCCAAAGTGAAATTTCAGCGGAATTTATTTCATATTATTTATTTCAAATTTCATTTACAGGATAGAATGATTCTCTTATCTTTATTATTAAACGTATACAGTGTTATCACTGGAAAAACACAATAAATAAAACTGGAAATTACTGAAAATATCTGAATAAAATAACTTCATAAATTAAAACACTCACACTGGCACCTGAGCATTTAATAAATAACCTCATGATCCATTTAGCATATATTAAAATAAGCTTATCATCAGTGAGTAACAGAAACTGGCATTGACAGGCAACAGGGTCATATATATATATATATACATATACATATACATATATATACACATATATATATACATATACATATACATATATATACACATATATATGCCCTTCCTTTCCCTAACTGCTCTACCACATCCATATATACATATACATATATACATATACATATATACATATATATACATATATACATATACATATATACATATATGTATATGTATATGTATATATGTATATATGTATATGTATATATGTATATATATGTATATATGTA
>VMKM01003200.1:0-43700 GCA_008360985.2 Macquaria ambigua
TGTGTGTAAAAAGAGTCAAAGCACTTTCATAATGTTCATAAAATATGGGGAAAAAAGCGCTTCTTGATACAGTGAAAAAATTATAACCGATTCCTGCTTTTTGAAATCTTCATTTTGCCAATTCAGGTGTGTCCTGTCCTCTTCAGCTACACAGACATTGTAAGAGACTGTTTCTGGCTGTCATGTCGGGAGTTTTTATAAATTAATAAATTAGTTAATAATATAGTTAATATAGTTAAGCAAGTTTCAACAGAAACATTTTGTGATTTAAATCCAGTCTGTGCCTCTCATGTGTCATCCTTACATTCAAGTCATAAAGTTAAGCATCCGATTTTCAAAAAAATAAAAACCCTGTGATGTTTAAAAAGCCCAGAAGGTCGTTCAACAACATTTACTGCTGTTCTGAAGGTATTTACAGAATCCTCAAACACTTCTTATATTGTCATTATATCTATCTATCTATCTATCTATCTCATTATTTGAGCATCTATATTCCAATGCCAGCAGAAAGTGCTGGACATTCAGAGGAACTTTTCAGTTTCTCATTCATATTAAAACATCCTGGTTAATTTTATGTTATTGCTCTACCTGGCTGTCTTGCAGATTCACCTGTATCATAACACCATTATCATCATGCATGTGTCCTGTATTGTTACACTGTGATATGATACGTTACCATATGATTCCCAACGCTGATGGATTATTCATATAAAGAAGAAAATAACAATAATAGAGGAGTCATAAGTGTTGTAAAGAAAGTAATATACTCGTGTGAAACTCAGAAGAGAAGATAACACAGGCTTCAGTTTCACCTGTTCCACCTCTATTCTTTAAACTCATCTTATCCTTGCTAGATAATGTTTTGTTTCCTAATGCTTACCAGCAGCTGTCTGACTGTGGCTCGGCGGTGAGTCCTCAAACAGCAGGCTGTTTCAGATACTATGAGAGATTATCACAGTTGGAAATGCCTCCGCGGTGCTGTGAATCCACACCAACAGGTGGCCTCTGGTCAGGACAGCTGGCTCATCAACCGCTGCCCAGAGGACACTTGCTGCTCTGCGTGCGTGAGCTTAGCTAACGCGGCAAGAAGGTGACAGTTAGCAAACTTAGCTAACTTGCCTAAATTCACGCCGATTCCTTCGGTTCATCTGCATTTTCTCTTAGTGATAAAATTCACACACTGTCCCCTACCTCTGGTTAATGTTATGGTGAGTTAAGCTGCTCAAATCTGCCGAAGAGCACAGCGAGGAGTGAAAGCAGCAGCATGTTGACAGCCAGTTGCCTCATGTCAGAGTCAGACACAAACAGCTTCAGCTAGCAACTTCTCGGTGTTTAAATGTCACACACTCACCTGAAGATACGCTTCCTCTGCGTTGCGCTTCTCACTTCAGCTCGTCGTTTGTAGAAAATCCGCTAAATTTGCAGTAAAGAAGTAAACGAAACAACGCTGACATTCAACGTTTACGAAAAAAAAAGTTTCACGTTTATTTTCAAACTTCTCCCGGCGGCCGCACGCTACGTCACAGAACGAGTCGACGTTGGATGACGAAAGACGGCGAACCTCCTGATGGGACTTGTAGTTCACAATTGTATTTAGGCATTTCCCTTTATTTAGGTATTTCTGGCAAAACCTATGTGCTTTTATTACTGAAAATATTGATGAAAGTTTTATCTCACTTTGGAAGAATGTATTGTTTGGTCTCCTGGAAGATAATACACAGAAAAACACGTATGTGCACATGATTAATCTTATTATAATGGCCAAATTCCATATCCATAAATGTAAATGTACAGTTAAGAAACTTTGCTTTATTGCCTTTAGCAACAAGTTCCAACAATACATTTATTCCATTCAACACTGTATAAAACAAAAGGCAATTAAAACTAAACTAAAAATAGTTTTTTTCTTTTCATTATGTGCTCCTTTTTGTACATGTGTACTTTTAAGATGTCTTCATTATAAGAAATAAAGTACAAAAACAAAATTACAGTTCAAAATTACAACACACTTTTTTTAGTTTAGTTTAGTGTAGTTTATGTATTACAAATCCCTTTTCTAAATATTTATTATAAATAATTATATCACAAATCATGTTCTTCCATGAAACTAGTCCATGAAACTTGGCAGACAAGTCCAGTAATTTTACAAAAATAATCTTAACTCAAAGTCCACTTACTACCACTTTAACCACATCTCACTGTCTTCATCAGCAGATGGCGTTTGAGATGCGATTAAATGCTCCTGAAAAAGCAAGTGGATCTTCAACTTTAAACTTTTCGCCCATGTACAGTATTGTCTGAAGGTTATTGATATTTGGACAGTACAACAGTAATAAAATCAAACCCTCTGTTGTTGGTTAAATATATTTTTGTAAATTACAGCTACGTGGAGAGCTACATGCTGTATTAATCACAATATATTTCTACTTCTGTATTTCTTTACCTTTTCAGAACCGTTTATGTATGAAACAAAGTTAAAATGCAGTTTAATTATCAATACCTCCAGTTTAGCTGAAAACACTTGTCCTCCTTAGTGTATGAGATTGGTACACTTCCTGTCAATGAATTAGGAACTACAAAGAGAACTACAAACAAGTGCAATCAGTTTATTTAATCTTTTGGACATAAACTCATCCTGCTTTCACTGAGAAAAATAGTCAGTTTATTCCATCAGCACAATTTGACTGTTTTGGCCTGCACCTGTTTTCAGATGCTTGTTAAAAAAAAAATTGCCCTACTAACAGAGCAGCAACGCTCTGCATTTATTTACAAGGTTATGTGAACCACATTTAAAACAGTCAAGCAGTCATATCAAAAGCAAGAACCAAAGAGCTGCCAGTCTCCTGCCAACAGGGTTCCTGCACGTCCCATTTCAAACTGCGGTCCCTTTACAAAGTCCTGGATACCTGAAGATTATGTTCAACGTTCAGAAACAGATCACTCACACTATAGTACACCACATCACTCTAGACCTCATGAGAATAATGGTTACTCCTCACTAACATCGACTGTGATCTCTGACTTCGCTGTAGCAGGTGGCAAACTAACATATTTCTCTACAGGGATCAATATCGAGCTGCAACGATTAGTCAATGAATCAATAAGGCGATCAACAGAAACTTTAGTGGCAACTATTTTGATGATTGATTAATCGCTTTAAGTCATATTTTAAGTAAAAGATCTAAACATTTTCTTGTTTAAGCTTCTCAAATGTGAAAATGTGCTGCTCTTCCTCGTCTTTACATTATAGTAAACTGAATATTTTGGGGTTTAAGACTTTTGGTTGCAAAAATAAGACATTTGATGACGACATCACTTTGGTCTTTAAAAATGCCCGTCACAATTTCTTAATTTTCCTTAACTCAAGAAAATAATTGGCAGATTAATCAATCATGAAAATAATCGTTAGTTGCAGCCCTAAATAAAGACACTGCATGGAACCACTCAACACTTACTTCATTAGTTTTCACACATTTTTTTTTGCAAAACATTCAAAGCTGGAATTGATCACATTCATTGTGTGTATTTTCCCAGTCATGTGCAGGAACCCTGTTTCTCGGCTAGTGTGTTTTCAGTTTGTCTCCAAACAGCGTCATCAAGAGTCCATACAGGAACCCCCCTGTGAGGATGAGCAGAGTGCTGGATACGGGGCCAAAGGACAGGAGGGCTCCCAGCACGTAGAAGAGCAGCAGCAGCAGTATCGTCCTGTAGCTGGCCAGCAGGCGCAGGCTCAGCCTCGGCTGGTGCCTCCTCTCTAACGCGCGCCTGGATGTCGGGCTCTGCTTTAGTTTTGTGGTGAAACTGGGATCCGTCAAGTAGTGACGACCCAGGCGACCCAGGAAGTCTGGACGTGAGCAGAGCGCATTCATGTGGCCTTCGAACTGTGGGAGGACAACAGCAGGGTTAAATTACTAAGAGAGGTTTAGTCTGTGGTTGTATTACTCATCATTATGCAACATTTATCAACAGATCAATGCCAAGAAGCTTTAGTTTAAAAGAAAAAAGGACGATCAAGCTTGTTGGTTGTTTTGGTGGACCTTTTTTAATATTAACTCTGGGCAAGTTCCATCAAGCATGTTTGGTGTGGTTAAACTGGGCAGAACCAAGATGTTTACATGTGGAACCTAGCACTTTATGATACTAGTATAACTAAGACTGAACTGGAGTCTTGAACTGATATTCATATCCTGCTATTTCATTACATGTGTATGTGTTAGTTTATAAGCCCAGCTTCCTTCCTTGCTACTTGGAAAGTATGAAACTTAAACCTCCATTAATGGATGTTTTGGCCACTTGGAGGCAGCGCGAACTAGCTGTAAACACAACATTGATATATTATCATCTTGTTTGTATGGCGAACATGTTAGCAAACAGTCGCTTATTTACACATCCAGCAATTACAGATCAACATTATCATTCATTTAGAGGCATGTGTCGGGCCACATGACCAATGCAAGTTTATTATTCACTTTCCTTTTAGCTCTGCTTTGATGTCCAGCTACTCCTGAAAGTAATATCAGAAACCTTCAGCAGCTAACTGCTCCATTGTGTTCACCAGCAAGTCGATAACTTTGTCTGTCTGTTGCTTGGCCGATCCAGTAGCATACAGTAGTTTATCTGAGCTTTCTCACTGAAAACAGTTGCCTTCTGTGGTCAAATACGACACTAAGAGAGCGGTGAGAGTGAACCAAAACAGTAAAGTTACAGGCTGTAAAACCAAACAATGAGCTGAAAGAAGCTAAAACGCTCCGTAGAGCTGAGAGGAAAATTCAGGTGATAATTATCTATGGGTTTGTCACCACAAGCGACCCTTTTCACATTACACACAGTCGTAATCCAGTGTTAATATACAATTTTTTAAAAATAAGCTGATACAAAAATTCCGCCAAGTTAACTTTTGCACCTGTTTTGAACCAATTCAAACAAATGTATCTGTGATTACACATTTTGCCGGCTTCATTCCTATTTGTTGTAAAAGATGTCTTCATTGTTTGTATATTGTTAAGAAATTCTTTGCAAAATCATAAATGTTATTATATGTTACTTACCCTCTCATTAACCAGAGAAGAGATCCTGTAGAAAAGCCTGACCAGCATGGCGTTCTCATAGCTCCTAATGGGCTGGAGCTCCGGGTCTCCTCGATACTGAATGTCAAACCTGCGCAGTCCACTCATGATCTGCACGCACACGCACACACACACACACACACACACACACACACACACACACACACACACACAGTGTCAGGGTTGTAGTCTTTGCTGCTTGGCCCACAGTTGTAATGCATGTCCTCCTTCTCTTGTACAGAGATTTGAAATACTAACCTGCCTCCGGCCCAGGTCAGTTAGAATAAGTCCGTTCTCTGAGTGGATGCAGTCTGGCAGCTGCTTGCAGTTGCCATCATCCTGGGAAGAGCCCAGGTTGGATATAAGCTGACTCAGCTGCCCCTGGTTCAGCTACAAAACAAACAAACGTAAAATTAACCAGGATGTTTTAATATGAATGAGAAACTGAAAAGTTCCTCTGAATGTCCAGCACTTTCTGCTGGCATTGGAATATAGATGCTCAAAGAATGTTTTATATATATATAGTCTTAAGGCCAGTTCAGTCCAAAGATTCGCAACAAGATGAAACCGTTTAAGGACGTTGCAGGAAAAGTTACCAGCCGCTGGCGACTCTGCTTATCAAGTCGCCAGCGGCTGGTTTCAGAACATAAGGCACGTCACCCGTTTCAACGGCCAATCAGCTCGTAGAGAAGTCAGCCGGTCATCTCGACCCTCTCGATTTTTTATGATTTCGCCGTTTCATGAATACTAGAAATGCAACTGTAGCAAGTAACTCACTATCACTATCCTCATTCATATTTTAAGACGCTACAAATTATATCCAGCTACAAAAAACAAAAAGTACAGCGAGTCGTTGCTATGGAAAGAATACACCATCTCGTCTAGTCGTAGAACTGGAAGGTTTCAGAACGTTGCTTTTGGATTTTAGAATATCAAAAAAACTCACTTGGATTTGGCCTGGGAAATAAAGAAAGTGATCCTGAAAAGTTTTTAAAATATCATAGGAATTAGCTTATAAAATTTGGATGGCAATGCTGGCCTGGCGGACGGTCGACTGCTCCATCGCTTTGGTCCACACAAACATCTCAACAACTATTGGATGGATTGCCATGAAATTTGGTTCAGACATTCATGTTCCCCTCAGGATCAACTGTAATAACTTTGTTAATCCCTTACTTTCCATCGAACGCCATCATCAGGTCAAAATTTCTATTTGTCCAATACTTTGGTTTATGACCAAATACCTGCAAAGCTCATGATATTCCAATATAATACATATAAATAAAGAATTAGTAATAATAATAATAAAGGAAAGTAATAAAGTAATCTGACCTTGAAGATTTGACACAAGTTCTCCAAAGCCCTCTCCAGGAATTCGTGGGTCTTTTTCAAACATTCCCCGCTCTCCTCTGGCTCGGCCCCGGAGAAGGTGTTGTTGAGATCAGGAGAGCCCATCCCAAACCAGGACAGGAACGACTTGTTGGCCGCCACCTCATTGGAGTGATCTGATATCCTCTTGGCTGTCTGTCGGGCCTGTGCAATTATCTGGATTAACTTCATGACCTGCAAAATGGACATCAAATTTAGACTTTTAGCCACAACAAGAGGTCATTTCAGTATGAATTCCCACTGCATCATGATTAACCATTCTGTCCGCTGCTTAAGTAAAACTTTTTTGCCACTGCACTAGGTTTGATGATTGAACTTACTGCTCCTCTGAGCTCCGTGCCATACATCTGTTTGTACTGGCAGTCCTGGCCTTCCAGAGCATAGACATGGCTCTTCACCCTGAACACCATGTCTGTCATTACCCGTTGCCGTGACGACAGGTAGCTGCCTCCTTGGCTCGGCGTCAGGTAGCCGCGCGGTTGGCGGTGGTGGAGGACATGCTCTGGCTCCAGGAACAACTGCTCCCCTGGTGACAGATGTTTGGTTTAGTTTGATTCGCTGCGTGAGCCCTGCAAAGTCATGAGTTACCAAAATGTCTTCACCTCATGTCCGTGTTGTTTGCATTTCTGTCCTCACCTTTCTGGATCATCTCAGCGAGGTTTGGCTGAGCGAAGACTTTGGCCACCCTGAACACCATCAGTGCGTTTTTGGCATTAACCAGGTCTGTCCTCACGGTTCTGTTCAAAAACACCTGGAAGAGCTTCGTGTACATGAGCAGGTTCTCCTGAACAAACGACTCCCTGTAAAAGAGCAAGTTAATGTCAGAACCACCAGACTACAGTCAATACGACACCGTCACCTCCATAATCATCACCTGCATCTCATCTAGCCCTTAAACTACAGCATGACCGCAATCACCCTATTTACCACCACAGGTAATTACACCAATTACTGTGTGTATTTTAAAATGTTTTCCTGTTTCATTCATGTTTGGAGGAAAACAAGAAAAAGACTTGATGTTCACTGCATCTTGGATTTTTCCAGAAGCCAAAAGACAAAGATATCAGACTCACCACTTGTCAGGTATTATTCTGTTTTGGTCTGGCTGAGGATTGGTCTTCTCCCCTGTGTATCTCCACGGTTGGATGTAGCTCAGCCAAGTCTCCAACACCTGAACACAGAGATGATACACTCTCTTAACACACTAAACGCTGAAACAGTGTGTTTCTACAGCTTCATAGCTGAAATAATCATTCTGTGGCTAGAAGGCATGACTCTGAACTCCTCACTCCTTACCACAGGCTAACTAAAGAAACTTATTGGACTGTTACACTCATTGAAATTCAGTATGAAATGGTGCATCAGCTAAATGGCTAAAGGGGAAAACAGAAGGAATCGATTTCCCTGCTGGAAAGGTCGAGGCAGAGCTGAAGCACTGCTGAACAAGGAACCAAACTACAAGCTCTAACTGCTAACAGCAGAGGACTGTTGTACCAGGCAGAAAAAAATGCAGGAATATTTTAAATATATGCAATTTTTTATTTTGGGTGAGACCTACCGCTCTGAAAGAGGCGTCTAGAGGCCAGTGGCCAAAGCAATGCTGGAGAAACAGGTACAGCTTCTGTTGCACAAAACGCTGCACCACCACTCTGTAGGCAAGAGGAACACACACACACACACACACACACACACACACACACACACACACACACATATATGTAAACACAGAATTCACTTTTGGAAAATCAGTGAATCCCATTTAAACATTTGTTTTCCTAATATTGTGATGCTGGAGAGATGGTAGAGGCGAGCTGGTTTAGTCATATTTTATATGGGCAGGAAAAAGTCAACATCCAATAGTGACCAAGACCAAGTAAAGTCAAAGTAAAAACAGGCAAGAGACAGACAAGTCCACAAAATTATCCAACTCAGCTTGACTTGACGCTGTCAGCAGATCATAACATGGTGTCAAACATTAAGTACGACCTCCACAGAGTCTGGCAGCAGCACATATGATGAGGCTGACCTCTTGAACTCCTCCAGCGGGCTGGTGTGAGTGTGCGAGTGGGCTGAGGGTGAGGAGGACAGCTGCTCGGGCTTCAGGCTGCTGGAGAAGGCATGCAGATGTTTCACCAGGAGACGCACCACCAGCACGTGCTCCTCTGTCGGGGTGAAGGGCTCCTGAAAAGGCAACCAGTCACAAAGTGCTACACAAACACATGACACCCAATCAGCTCCCAGTTTCCAAAGAAAGCAGCCAATCATAATGCATCCCAGTCCAAAAGCAGCCAAACAATCACCAAAGGCTCAGAGCATTTTCTGTTTTATAGAGTACAGAGGTCTCATGCCTACGAATCATTTGGTCAGTTTCATGTACTGAGAATTTAGTTTGCAGTTCTGTTTTTAATGTAAGTGGCAGTAAACAAATGGTTTTGTCTGCTCTGTGTACAGGTGCTTCTACCTGACCGATCTGTGGTATGATTTTGGTCCCAAATTCCAAAAACAGTGTTGACTGAACTGCTGCTGATGCTTGTTTCATCTGAGAGTTCCTACCGTGTTAATTCTGTATTTAGTTTTTAATTTCATCTTCAGCTGGCACCCTTTCCACGCCAGGACAACGTGGCAGGAACACTCATCTGTGACCAAATACTTCATTCAAATGTATCCCAGTAATAATAATAATAATTTATTTTTTTCCTCATCCCAAGTTGAGGTTGTAAGACTGACTATGACAGTAATTAAGAGCTATATAAAGTACAGCTGATATATAATTTAGTCATTGATACTTGATGTGGATGTAAAGTATTTTTGATTTGATACGTTTTTTTTTAAATAATACACATAACATACAATAAGATAATCACAACCGTTACTTATCAAAGTGTAAGTATCAAATTACATTTTAATAAATTACATCTCTGGGAAACAGAATAAAGGTGGGACCTCAGTGCTCCATTAAGTGCTTACAGCAATGCTGCTTTGTCAAAAAGATGCAATGTTTCCTCTTCTATGTGATGACAGCAAACACAAACATTACCTCTGTAAAGTACGTTCCATGTGAATTTAGGCTAAGACTTAAAAACATTTATTTAATAATGATTTTATGAATGGCATGTAAGATTAAGATTGTTTCAATGTAGTAGTATCTTTTGCTTTACACAGAGCAATAGTGTCACATTTATCAACCACGTGAACATGTAAAGCAGCAAAGCACACCAGCATGCCTTTAAAAAACACGCCTTTAAAAACACACACAGCAAAAGAGAACCAGCAGCTCAAAGATTCAAATTCCAAAGCTTCATTCCACGATTACTTTTCCTGTCAAGGATACTTCTCTGTAGAAATTCACAATTTACAGTCAGACTGGGGTTCACATATAGGAAACAAAAGAGCAAGACTTTGGGCGACCATAAAAGCAGATGGATTTTCTGTTAAACTGTTGACAGCAGTTGTTCGTAGAGGACAGGCCTAATATAACATCTCTGGTTTCTCAAATTCTGGGTAAGGACCAAACACTGCTGCTTGTGGATCCCTATATGCAAAGACTGACAACAGCCCTCTTTCAACAGTCAGCCAAAAGGCATTAAAGGGGACCTACTATGCTCCTTTCTAGCTCTACATTTCTAATCTGAGACTCCACTAGAGTAGCTTTGCATGATTCACAGTTTAAAAAAAAAAAAAAACCTTATTTATCTTACACTGGCTCTTTATGCAGCTCCTCAGATCATCCTCTGTCTGAAACAAGATGTTTTAGCTCCTGTCTCTTTAAGGCTCCCCTCCCTAAAAGCCAAACAGAGACTGTATAAAGACAAGCTGACGTCAGAGCAGTCTGAAGCCTGAGCTTTTTGCTCACATTACTTTTACATATGTTTACCTCATTCTTTGAACTTTTGGCCACGTTTAATATGAACATCCGACATTGTAACATTATATATATGTCACAAAAAATAAGGAAAAGCATAATAGATCCCCTTTAAACCCGGCTAAATTTTAAAGTCAAGCTCATTAAAAAGGGAGAACTGATCACCGACCCTGAGGAAACTACTGTCATTTAATAAAGCCGAATTGTCTTTTTTCATTTGGGTTGTGGGTGACAATTTATTGTGCATCACAATTCACCAGTTACTTCCACCTTTTTACTAGCCGACCTGTTTTTTTAGAAAAGCTAAAAAACCATTCACATGTCTACTTATGTGCAAAAGCAGAATAAAGCAAACTAATCAGTGGCAGCTGAAGTCTGCCAGCATCAGGCTGCAGACTGGAGGGACAATGTCTCAGTGTGTTTGTCAATATGAGAGAAGTACCCTTGACTGTGACCTTAACTGACTGAGGTTTACCTCCAGGAGGCCCCAGAGGGGCGGGGGTGAATGAAAAGGTAAAAGTACTTGGTAGGTGTGGAGGGTCCCAGAGCCTGGTGGGGCGTGGGGTTGGCACGGCATGCTGGACATACTGAGGCGATACTGCAGCAGCGCCAGCTGTTCAACCATAACCACCAGGGGGGAGAGGAAGATGAGCAAGAGGATAGACAACAACAAAAGGTGGAGGAGGAGGAACAGCGAAGAGAGAGGAAGAGGGAAAGTGACAAAAAGAGAGGAAGAGGAGGAAGGAGAAGAAAAGGTGGCAGGAGGAAGGTATACATGAGAACAGGAGAAAAAGAGGCAGCAAAAAGGAGAGTGCAACCAGACAGAAACAATTGGCCAAAAATGTTGAGGAGGAAAGGAGCAGAAAACAGGGGAGGAGACAAACAAAAATAAATATTGACTGTGGGAACACAATGCTTTAACTGCTGGGGGTCTTTCCTACACTGCAGACACTGGGATCACTAATGTAGGGATGGGAATCATTTCACACAGGATCAATCAAACTGGTGTATTTGTCAAAGAAAAAAATAAATCACAACTGCTAAAGAATGTAAATTAATGGACATATTTTGATTTGACTGAGTTGTAATGTACACATGCTTCCCTCTGAAGCAACAACAGGAGAGCCATCGTGGATAAATGCATTACTTTTAATGCACCGACTACTGGCAGCATCAACTAGGATCAGAGTGACTGGACGAGCACATCCACATGTTTCAGAATAAAAAAATGCACCAGTTTGTGTGTTTTGCAACACTCTGCCATATATCCAGATGGATATATTAACATTAAAATAGAATTTAGCATACCCGTTTTAATAATTCCCATCCCTAATGTTTAACATCATTAACAGAGTGAACTCCAAACTGTAAGATTTTGTTTTGGGCCAATAAAACTGTTAACAGAGACACAACATACAGGAAAATGTGTGTTTTGTGGTCTGCTAAGCTAATCCATATTAAACAAATTACATGTTTTACACTGAGAAATGTAATTAATATTTGATGGTATCCAACAGAGAGATAGTTTTATTAAATATACACTGTAGATCTGAGAATATCTCTCATTTTGAGCTTCAACTTAAGTTTAGGTCATCCAGGCCAAAATCTTGCAGTAGAAGTCCACTTTTAACAGGATGGAGGCAGAACACAACACAGTGACTCAACACAGTGGTTAATATATTTTAAAGGAGGGAGGGACACCTGACATCGACCATCACTGGTCAGCATGTTACACACGGGGTCCAAAGGTTATTTTCACTGCTTCCATGCAGCCTTATGGAGCAGTAATGGAGCTCAATACTCGATACTAGATTTTGATGATTAATCAGCAGCTATTTTGATAACGGATTAATTGTTTTGAGTCATTTTTCAAATAAAAATACCAAATATTTGACAGTTCTAGCTTCTGAAATGTGAGGATTTGCCGTTTTTTTTAATATTTTATTGACCAAACCATTCATCAATTAATTGAGAAAAATAACTGTCAGATTAATCAATAATGAAAATTATTGACTATCAAGACTTGTAGAGATTTCCAAGGGTGTCCTCCAAGGTTCGACATGCATACTGTATGTATGGTGCAGGTAAAAGGAACAAACAACACCAGCATAAAGTCCCACTGCGATTGCTTTTGATGGGTGGGCAACCTAACCTACAGTATATTAAATATTACATTACACAAGCACACTTTTGACTCAAGGTTCAAAGTAGCTATAAGCTCCTAGCACAAATCAGGCACCTTTACATTTCATCTCCATGTTTTATAAAAGATATACCGTGTTGCCCTCTTTGGACTCACTGTAAAGCCCTGATAACATCCTCTCATGTGGTTTAGGTGAACGTCTCTCTTTTTCAACAACAACGTCATTTATTTAGGTCTGTGTGTTTGATTGATTTTCAATTGAAGTTGTGTTATTCTGTTATTTCAAAATGGAGAATATTTAAAAGAGAAATGACGGTATATTTTAACCTGCCGTTTTTCCCATAAATATGACTAATGTGACTCTGGGTCGTGCTTACTTTGCACTTGCCATCTCCTCTTTCAACCTTCCAAATACGCTTGATTTTTACATGAATCATTTCAAACACTTTTCTGTGAGTCTCACTGAAAGTAACCACAGAAAGTAGCCGCCTGGAACGTCACTATGGCTAACTACACATGCGGGGGAACTCACCGGCTGACCTAATCATCCCGCAGATTCATCTGCATACAGCGGTTTGTTAACACGTGTGAGGCTGACTTTCACTGCGGTCATACTATCTTCTAAGGAAACTCAAAAAGCTGAGTGCGATGGCAGATTATCTGGGAGGTCAGAGTGTTGCATGATCCACAAGCAACACCAGCAGATCTGGTAGGAAATAATACGGGCATTTCCCAGTTCCTGGGATTAAAAATATATCACTACAGGTGGTAGTGTTGAGCATCTCTGCTTGGAGATCCTTGACATTAAAATGTTTGAAGACCCCTGCATTGAACAGGATCCAATTTGCTGTGCACCCTCTCCAGAGTCTCCAGAAACCTCCACCATGTTGTGGCTTTATGTTGGTGTTCCACGTGCAACCACACACACACACACACAATGTATTAACACAACAAACACTTGGTGACGTGGACATGCCAGCATGCAAAGGATGTGAAAGGGAGCAAAAGCACTACTACCAGGAACACATGCCAAATTCCTTAACACAGTAGCTTTACTCTGCAGCTACTCATATGCTACACATTCTAAAAACACATTTCAAATATAACCCAGATAATGTTAAGCTTCTAAAGCGGGGAACAGGGATGTCTGTTGTGCATTCAGACTGTAAGCAACTCAGGAAACCTTTTAACTCCAGTCAGCTGACTCATGTCTCTTTGTCTGTCAGTGCAAAAGAACCAGCTGCAGCCAAAGTTTTCAACAGTTGAGCCCATCAACAGGAAATGATGTGCAATTCCACAGCAGAAAATGTGAAGGGTTGTGGTCAGCCAGTCAACAGCCAGTCAACAGCCAGCTGTACAATGCTGCAGTACGGTTTTCTCTTACCTTCACCTGAGGAGACTGTAGCTTCTGGTACATCTCCAAGGAGTAGTGATGGAGCCAGATCTCCACAAACATCTTAGGACAAACACACACACACACACACACACTTTTAGCCTTAATCACGTACAGCTCAAACACTAGAAGCAGCATCTGTTAAAACAGATTTAATGCATTTTTATTTCATTCAGTTGCTCTTATTCTTTGAGGGTTTTCTTTTTTCAGACCTGAACTGCAAAACATTTCTAGAATCTTTTGAACATTTTGTAGCTCTCAGACACAAAACCCAAGTCATTGCATTTATAAATTGTTTTACTGCTGACCAATGCTAACCTTCTGTTTATGGGAAGCACAGTAACCTAAAGCTTGACTTGTGTCTTACCTGTAACAGTGTTTCGGACCTCCAGATTTCCTGGGCGGCGGGGTCTGCGTTCACTGAGGGTTGATGGAATATGTGATGCTTCAGGAGACTCGGGCTGTGAACGCCGTAACCAGCAAAAGAAACACTAGAGGATCTGTTGAATTTAAGGTAGGAAGAGAGAGGATTTATAAAACACTGACATGACAAAACAGTATTTTGTTGTTATGCTGTTTGTTTAAATGTAGTCCATGAAAATAACAATTGAATCTTCACATCTTCTTGCTAAAATCTTCAGACAGATATGACTGAAATACCTTGGTGAAGGCGCAGTGACAGAACCTCTGGAGTCAGAGAAAGGGGAAGGGGGTACACTTCCTTCACTGGGGAGGAAGTATTTGAGGTAAGTGTCCACTAACACAAAGTAGGCACTGTCAGTGGAGCTCCCATGTTGGCCTTGAGGGTAGTTCTGAAAGCATAAAGAGTACTGATCAGTTCTCCCTGTGAGAAGTAATATGGCAGCTGTGTTCATTCCTAAGACAACAGCCAGGCACACCACTTACATCAAGTCATTTTCTTATTAACCATTTTCTGTATAAAGCATAAAAGGTCAGTCAGCTTTGAATGGATCAGGGTTTAACAACTAACTTGTAGAATTGATAGCAAAAAAAAAAAACTTTGTGAATCCATAATTTTGTCTTCAGCAGCCCTCAACTTTTCAACTTCAGCAGACAATGATGACTTATCCTCACAATTTTCAAGATATCACTTAACTAAGAATATCACTGATAGTACTTTGGCAAACTCACCTTTGGCGTGATGAGACAGTAGGCAAAATTGAACATGAAGAATTCAAATGGATCTGAAAAGAATGTTAAGGATTAACTCCCGTGGCCTGTATGAACCCTCCTGTTGTCCTCTGACAGCGAGTGCTTTGTTAGAAAGTCTACTGGGTGAAAAATGGTGAAAAGAAAGCTATTCTCAGGTTCCAGCTTCTCCATTTGGAGGATTTGCTGCTTTTCTTTGTCGTATATGACAGTAAAATGAATCCCTTTGGGGTTTGATCTAGTGGTCGGATAAAACAGGGCATTTCAAGACATCACCCTTGGCTGTGGGAAGCTGTGATGGGCATTTTTTTTCACTACTTTTTTGACATTTCATAGACTACTAGATTAATTAAAACATTATTTGCAGATTAACTGAAAATGAAAATAGTCATTAGTTGCAGCTCAACAACTGATCAATGTCAAAATAGTGTTAAATATACAGTAACCTGAGATGACACAAAACACTGTTCAGTGAAAAACAGTTATTATTATTAGTTATTAGCCTGCACATGTTTTTTTAATAAAGGCTTCATGGGCAATCCCTCACTAATACCATAAAGAAAACCCAGACAGGTGAGTTTGTGCTGGGAAGGATACTGAGAGCCAGGTTCAGGGTCAGCAGACCAGACAGGGGAAACTGCAGCTTGTTGTGGAACAGCGGACAGTCTGGGAGAACTCCCTCCTGGATACAGGCTTTCACAGGACCCTTCAAGACACACCAAGGATGAGAACTCAAGCTACAACGTCAAACAGTGAAACAATGAATTAAGCTTTCTGTCGCTCAAACTGCATTGTCACAGTGGGTGCTCTGTAGACACTCTGCAGGAGGTGTCTAGCTTAGCAGTTCAGATTGGGTTTGATGGGTTAAATAAAGAGGCTTGTTACAGATGGGACAAACCTAAAACTTCAAACATGCAATGAAGATGAGAGAAGCTTTTTCCCTTATGTACTGTATATGCCCAATGCATATAGAGAGGGTGGTGTGACTGTAGCATGGGCTCTAATCACAGTTGCTCATGAATGTACTGTACCAATACACATACAACAATAACCCATTAATCCTACAAGAGGAACCTTTGCTCCATACATGTAATACATATAATTAGATGCTTACAGAGAGCTCTGTGTACAGGGAGCAACGCAATCTTTTCTCAAATATTATCAAACATGCATTGCATGCATTGCAGATGGGATGCCAGGGCTTGCTCCAAAACAGTTGTTAAAGAAATTAAAAAACACACACAAGTGTGCACCAATGTCTAGTGGAAACAATGTTGGTAGAAAAGGTAGAAACAAGCACTAAAGAGACAAATGTTCTTACCGGGAGATAATTGACAGGTATTTCATATTTGTACTCTTCTGCTTGAAGTTTATACACGAGCTTCATCATTGGCCCACTGAAAACAAATTCAAATGAGAAGAAGAAGAAGGTTTGCTTTGATTCTTCAAACAAACAATGAGCAAAGTTACACTTGGCTGATGTGCACTCATGTTGCTGTTGATCATACAGAAAAGAAACCGTACCCACCTGGGGTTTAGAAACTCCATAACAATGTTGTACTCATTGCTCCGTGAATGCAGGAGTCGCAGGTTCCAGCCAGCGAGGACGCCGTCCAGACTGCCAAACACACTCTCCACCAGCCAGGGGAAAATCAAGTGCAGCTCCTAAAGGGAAACACACACATATACACACTGTAATCATAGACTGGACACACATTAGCACAGTATTTTGACTGCTGTGGCAGTTCTAGTGACCATCAACAGTAAAAACCTTTACAGTGGCTGTACTAGAGACAAGGCAACACAGAGCTGCACTGACACAACACGCATTCTTAGAAAGTGTTGGAGGAAGAAGAGAGCAAATATTATTTAAATTAGGGATTGAATTAGTCAAAGCACCACTATGTCTGTCCTGTTTTTAATGTTTTTTTGAAAATGACTGAGCCTCTGACTTCTTGGAGGTGATATAAGAGACAATAAAAGCTCCAGACTGATTCAGACACCCAGTTTAGACTCATAATATGAATAAATAGTA
This sequence comes from Macquaria ambigua, assembly GCA_008360985.2. Taxonomy (NCBI): domain Eukaryota; kingdom Metazoa; phylum Chordata; class Actinopteri; order Centrarchiformes; family Percichthyidae; genus Macquaria; species Macquaria ambigua. The sequence goes on from VMKM01003200.1 coordinate 17,059, forward strand.
ATAGCAGAGTGAAGAAAAATGTTACAGACTACAATGCAACACACACACACACACACACACACACAGACTGTGATACTGCTGCCTCACACTCATCCTTTGTGTCACTCACTGAAGCTCCAACAGCTGCTCTCCAACAGAACCTCAACTGTCCACAGTGGCACCCTCACAAGAGGAACAATCAGTTATTACATACTGGGCTATTTTGGTGCACTAATGTCTGTAACACTAATTGACATCTGAACACAAGAAAGTCCAAAAAGAGTTATCTGCAACTCCAATATCACCTTGAATTTCTCTAATAATACAGTGCAAATTCAACCTTTGATCTTGGATTCTGTGCATCTCTTTCTGTACGCCGGGTACAAAGTACAAATTCCCTTTTAAGAGAAAGTGAAAGTCAGAAGTCACAGTACCAGCAGCTGTCTCCTCATACTACAAGCATTAGCCATAAAAGGTTAGGTCACCCCTGCCCTGCTGAATCCACCCATGAGACAAACAGCTGACTCAGTCTGCAATGTTGTGTCATGTACACATCCAATGAAATCCAATGATAGTCTTTTCCAAATATTTCCAGCCAATAAGCTTGAAAACACTAACAAGAACGGCACTTCACTGTAGTAGCTGCTTTGCACTGGGACTGTGTGTGTTGTTTCAGTATATAAGTATGACCATTAGTCAAAAAAGAAGCAGATCTTTAAATAGCATTGTAAAAATATCGGCAGTCATTTTTATATAATTGCACCAAGTGTACCAATCAATACATTCTAATAACATGAATAACACATTTGACATGAATAAACTTTTCTCTTTAACTATGTGGGAGATAATGCTTCATCTTACAGCCTCACAGTGCTCAGTCATTTCAGAACATACGGCTATAAAAAGCTCATTGCCATCCACAACACATACTCTACATTAGGGTGCAAAAGACAAGGCAGTGGTGGGAGAGTTAACAGTACCTTTGCAGGATACTCATCAATGATCTTCACCAGATCTTGGCATCGCTGGAGGAGAGGTTTGATTGTCGAATCAGCCTTAAGATTGGCCTGGAGCAACATCACATCACATTAATGAGCACATTTCGCTAATCACAGAGTACAGAGACTAGTTTAATTTAGCAGGAAACTCATTCATGTCAACGTTTTATTTAGGCTTCTTGACTTGCAGTACTTGCTTTATATTTTCTACTTACTATGTTTATTGTTAAGCATCAATACACCAAAGCAAATTCTTTGTATGTGAAAACGTACTTGGCAATAAACTTGATTCTGATTCTATTCAACTGTAATCTGTCACAACTCAGATGGAAGACAAAAACAATCGTTAAATACTAAAACAGCCAAAGGTATTGCTGTATGAGTGCAAGAATAACGAAGAGCTAGATGAAGAGACATATTGTCATTAACACTTAGTCATGTTGATTCTCGATTACAAAATGTAAACAATCATGTTAAGAAAGACTCACCAGTAGGAAACTGGGCTGTTGCAATGTTGGAGCAGCCATGTAGGACCCCCTATGTTTATTTCCTCTTATGTGCAGTCCACTTGGATCCTACCTGGAGGTGGTAAACACGCACAAAACTTCTTAATTATTTCAGTTGGAGTTAGCTGGCGAGTCAAACTAGCCTAGCATATTACTTTGTTAGCCCCGTCAGCAGAAAGCCAACATGCTGATCACTGAAACAAGTCGACGCTGTGGAAACAGGATGATAACTGTATGTACTGTTAATCCGACAACAATGTCTCCTATTGACTGGAAAACTCAGCAGGCATACAGTCAAGTCAATGAACCATGTAAGTTAGCATGAGCGGGCTAGCTAGCGATAGCTAACTAACTTAGCTAGCAAAGAGAGCTAAACTGACAGCAACAGCCGTGAAGCCGGCAAGTGTCCCTTACAAACATGAACTACAAAGGTGGAGTAAACTTTAACGCGTTCAAGTGAACACCTCTGTACCTTCGCCGCTGACAGTAACTCAAAATTTCCACTACTTTCCCATTAACCGCGTTTCCATTAGTGTGGCTCAAACACGACAGAGTGTGCAGCGGACGACGCGTTGACGTCTTCTTCGTTGGTGGTTTGGTTGGTAGTCATGCTGTTGCACATTACTGCCACCTTCTGGAGTTACTTAAGTCCTCCAATATACATTCCCGCTGTAGATTCGTTCCATCGGCTCCCGTTCTCAATAATAATAATAATAATAATAATTATAAGAAGAAGAAGAAGTTAATGAATAAAATATCCAACAAGCATCTTCTGCCCCTTCCACTACCTCTACAATTAATTTGCTTTTTTATGTCTGATATCAATGCATGCTGCTTTCCTGTAATGTGTGAGGTTCAAACTACAGTGTCAGAATTAATTCCCAAGTAAGAACATAAATGTCCTTCTTGCGTTTCTTCTGCCATTGCTTTAGTTTGATTGATTTAGTTTCGTCCAGATTATGCCAGTTCTTTGTTGTCTGACTCAGTTCACTACTAATCAAGACAGAATTACCAACCGGCAACTTCCCTGTGTGTCAATAACGTTTTGGCCATTTAATTAACTGAACATTTGTTTGGGAATTTGTACCATTAAATCACATTATTTACTGAAATGATGAGGCAGCTTCTGCATTTGAGCTAATCTTGAGGCCCTGTCTTGTCATGATGTAGTTTTAATACCTTTATATTTTCAGTTTATATCATGCTTACATGTTGTATCTAAATAAACAAGTGTTTAATACATTTACCATGAACTGACCAACGCACAGCAAACCTGGGTCAGATATTAGCCCGGTACAGGGGAATTCTTAGCGGGTTGATCCAGCCCTGATATCTACATTTCCTTGTGTAACTAATCCAGAATATGTATGAATAGGGACCCACATTAATGTAACCTCTGTGTTTTGCCTTTTTACTCTTGAATGTATTAATAAGATGTTATATATCACATCCTGAAGATTACATGATGCACATGACTAAATACGTTTGTTGGTGTTTGTTCAAGTTTGATTCTAACACAATCAAATTGACACACAGCTCAACAGCAGAACTTCCTCTGACTTGGAAGTATAACGGCTAGCATCTGTTACTGAATGCTTAAATCAGACGGTAAACACTCGTGCAGTCAAAGCAATCCCCTTTTTTAGACCGTCTCCAGGTAGTCATATTAATAGTAGTAGACTCTTGTGATATTACAATCTCTGAACAAATTGCGTGCGTTGTTCTACCATCGGAAAATACAAAGTAGTGAGTGACTTATGTTGCACAAAAAATTAAAACCCTTAAATGTTTTCATGTTTTTATTTTACATCATTTTGCGGCTTATTCACATACAGTATAACACAGTTTCATCACTCAGTTCTTGAGTTTGAAAAAAGTTTTCATTTTGCTTATGAGAAACACACGTTTATATTTAAACACTGAGAAAATGCTCTAAATTCTAGTATTTAAAGAAAGAAAACTATCAAAAATAGAGTTCTTTAATATACATTGATGTGAATAATAATTATTAGTTAAATGGCAGAATTAATAAGATAATGTATTTTCAAGCAAGGTCCATTTCATGTGTGCGTTTCCACTGAGGCCTATATTCAATCCACTAGGTAAGTATGAAGCAGAACAAACATAAATACATGTTTTTGTTAAACACAGTTAAATATGTGGCAGTAAACTGGGCAAACACTTTTCTTGTTTAGTCTTCTGTTGTTAACTTGTACTGTATATATAGTATACATGTTTCTGCCTGCATTGTGTGTGAGATCCTGATACGTTTTCACCTGCATGTCAGTCCACTATGAAGAATTTGCAGCTTTGCGACAAATTTCATGTCAGCTATCTGGTGCTGTTTTGCAGAAAGGGTTGTATCGAAGGTCTAAATAGATATTTTGGACAGAAAAAGAGACACGCTAGAAAAAAGGAGAGTTGAATGATGGATATTTGTAAATCCATAACATTTAAGTAAAAGTAAATAGTCTGAGATGGTTTCCTACTTTAGCCTCTCTAACACTACAAGTGGTAACTTTAAACTCAGATCAGTTAGCTTAAACCATTTTTGGCATTGCTAAGCTAATTATCTTAGCTGGCTAATTAGCTAATTAGAATATTTTAGCTAAAATGTTAATGTTAAGGTACAACTAGGAACCACAACAAATGTTAGCTTGTACTTGACAGTTAATAAGCTGACATGTTAACCGAAGTCTGATCCCTTTTAACCGTGTCTACTGGTTTCTGTTCTGATGTCCAGACGATCCAGTATGTTGTCTTGTAAACTGTCAACAACAAACGTGCGTGCTTAAATGTGTTATACACCCATAATACTTGGCACATTTGTGATTCTGAGGTGTGATTTGTCATTCAGACACCTGACACCATGACAGACTGCATTTCATCTTACTTCTATTTTAGCTGAAGCTTGGAGTCAACTATGTCCCAAACAACTTTTTTCTACAGATCCATTTCTGTGTTTTTGTCATGACTAAATGTCAAAATATTCAGGATGAGGATATACTAATCTCTTTTTTTTTATTACTGTCAGTCTTTAATGGAAAATATAGTTGGTGCCATTATTTGCTCAAAAAGCAAACATTTTTGGTTAACCCTTCCCGTGTCCTCTGCATGTACAGGGTCTGTTGTCCACAGGTAGTCTCTGTGTTCTCCAGGTGACTAGAGGGGAATCTCAGGAGGGTTGTTCCTCCTCACCCGGGCTTTCCTGCTCTCCTGTTTCAGCTTCAGAGTGCGGAGCTTCTGCTGCCTGCGTTTCTCGCGGTACCACAGCTGCTCGCAGTACTCGTCCACGCTCAGACTGTTGGTCCCCACCATGTGCAGGTCTTTGTAGCTCCTCAGAGGAAGCTGCTGAGGATGCTGGGGCAGCCACGAGTTCCTGTGTCCCGGCAGCGGAGGTGGCGGATGAGAGGCCCCCGACTGGCTGAGAAACCCAGCAACCCCTACCCCAGCTGGGCCGATCTTCCCGAGGACCAAGGGGCCCGGGTGGTTCGGGCTGTGGTTCTGCTGGTGGCGGGTTGGGTGGAGGCTGTCGCTGGGGATAATGTGAACACGGTATCGGGCCAGGACCTGGCTGTAGGAGTGCTCACGGCTGGTGCAGGTGTAGAGGCCTGAGTCAGCCAGCTCCAGGCGTTGAACCAGCAACCCCCGCTTCATGTGGAGGGAGCGGCTGTCGTCGCTCTGAGGGAGCTGAGAACAGGAGAGAGGGGGACAAGAAGACAGACCAGAGGATGAGTGTCCCTGCTGCCACGAGTGAAACACATTACAGAATAGATCCAGCTGAGGAATCCCGTCTAAAGATCTGAATGAGCCGATAAGCGTGGACAGATTACTGAACGGGCCTCAAGGCACAGGGGCCAAAGGGGTCGGGGGGCAGCAGCAGTCTGGGTGTCTTCCTCTTATGTAGAAGAGGTAGGGGGGCCTTTAACATGTCTGTGCCCAGGGTCCCATTGTCTCAATATCTGCTGATAAGGTGCAGGTCACATTTCAGTGAGGATACCTCTGACAAGTCCTGAGTCTGAGGAGTCTAAGTTTGCATTAACATTGTCAAAGCTCAGGTTTTTGAAATCAAACAGATAGATATTGACAGAACATATTGTCAATCATTTGAGTTGTCAATTCTATATTATGAACAATTGTACAGTAAAGTTATCTACCAGCGCTTTCAGCAGACACGCCCCCAGCGTTTCAGAGCAGAGAATACTGCTTATTTTTTCATGATTTTGAAACCTAATTTATATACTTGGCATTTTTTTTAATCATTCACATTTGGCTGGGTGGTTAATAACACATTTTTCTGTGAGGTGACAAACTCAGAACACATTTTATTATTGCTTTACAGGGACTTGGGGAACATGGGAACATTTTTACAATATTCGTGCTTATAAAAACCTGTAAAAACCCTTTGGAAAATCATCAAATTTGCATGTTTTTAAGGCTTAAAACAAGGCTTTTCCACAGCCTTTATCTCTCAGGACATCAACATGGTTTTTGACTGAAAGCAGTCATAGCATCTCTCTTTCTTTGACAAAAAGAATTTGTGTGTTCTTCAAGTTTGTTAGTGATAACTATCTAAATACAGGGGATTTAACATAAAGCTAATATCACTATAACTACAGTAATAAAAAGGTAGTTAAATATTCCAAAATCTGAGCAAGAAGCACAACTTTATGGCAGGGAAAACTGTTTGTCACCAGCAGGGTAGAGAGTTAAATTATCAGGTAAGAAAACGTGCGACTCACCTCTCTGCTGTCTTGCGTCTGACTGAGCGTCTGCTGCTGGCTCTCTGTGTGCTGCACCGTCCACCTGAGCTCAGCCTGCAGAGACCGAGGAACACACTCCAGGAAGGTTGAATTTCCCTCCACACCGTACACCAACTTCACCTCCACCGAGTCCGAATCTGACGGAGCAACAGAGGAAAAATCATGTGAAATCTTCAGTAAGTTTGGTGAATCTGAAAAAGGAGGAATTATGAGAAAGGTAATATTCAGTGTATCACTTTCTCTTGATCAACAACAGGAAAACATGTTAACATTTTATAGAAACATTTATATGAACATGTTATCCTTTCCTTTATTGTAATAATCATTACTGCCACTAGTTTGGCAGGGAAGCAGAGAAAACTGCAGTTACACAGCACAACCCCTAGAGAGCGCCCTCCTTCTGCCTGCAGAACAGAATGGTAACAGGGTATTTTACTGTATATTCTCAGTCAGTACTGTATATTTTATGTATTATGGCAGTTTTATGGCACTGTTTTTGATAAATAAAGTATGAACAACTGGAAAAAGTGTGATCCACTCTTGCAAAATGAATGAGAGTGGAACAAATTTAACATGTGGCTCTGTTAGAATGATAGCAGTGGGTACGGTGTACTATACATACTACATACTAACTGTCTTAGTATAATGTTTTTACAGTTGGTGTACAAAAAGTCAACATGTTCAAAGATTTTATACTAACAATACAATACAAGCAAAATCAGATGTCAGTCAAACTACCAACTAAACTGAAAAACTACACATCAGGATGTTTTTCAAAGGAAGTAACAGTTTTCTTTTTTTGGTTTTTGCAGTTGTGAGTAGCTCTTATATTTCTTTTATGCATTGCATTGTGGGAAGTTAGTGTCAATCAACTGCAAACTCAGAAATATATATTTTAAAGTCTGCATACTGTCTTAATTTTGGTTTTTACATACTAAAAAGATTTAAAATGTATTGGAACTGGGACACAGAGACTGATTATAAACAGACTACACCCTCAATACTTTAGATTAAATAAGGAATTCAAACATTTTTCTTTCCAAATCTGGATACAATCTTGAAACAGAGTCTCTTAAAAGCTACAACCCTGTACCATAATCTCCTATTTGGACCTTACAGGCGGTTTAATCACACGTATGTGAGCTCATAAAATCAGGTTGCGTGCTCTTTAAGTTTTCGCTCACTGCCAAAAATCAAACCCAGTCAGAGATTTATGCAAATCTCTTATGGAGCCAAACAGCTGTCCCACTGTGACGCTTTACAGTCCATCCCCGCTGTGGCACTTCCAAATACATAATCAATCACAGAGTGTATATGTGAGTGGAAATCCTCTGTTTCAGTTCATTCTGTGACCGCTGACAGGAAAGTGTTTAAAGCAGAGACGGTTTATTCATATCAGACGGCGGAAATCCTTACCGTCCTCTGTGATTGAGCACTGACTCCAGGGGTCTCCGTACTTTATATCCTGTCTCCGCGCCCGCCTGACACACACACACACACACACACACACACACACACTTAGAACTGTATGTACTGTGTTGTCTTAGCAAGAAACTGTTTAACATAACTTTTGCTTTAATTTGAATTTAATACTTATACTTTATTTATCCAACTATTATCAAACATGTTATTGTGCTTTACTTTGTTTTACATCACCTGACTGTTTCATCTAATACTCTTATTATTATTATTCTCTTATTTATTGTCTGTATTGCTGTAGGTTGCAGTGACTGAAGAGTGTGTGCACTAGAGTAGACAGTAGACTCATCAGTTAAACAACAGCTGACAGCAGCAGATAATGTGGTCGCCTTTAGATAAAGCTGTATAACAGCATTAAATCCTCCTCCTCACTGTTGTTGCTGGGCTTCTGCCGGCTCCTCGGGGGTGAAAATATGAAGCTACTGCGATTATGAATGAGGAAACACGGAGCAAGACCAGGCTGTGAAAATACAGAATGTTGTTTCAGCCATGGTAAAGAGTGCTGTCATGTCTCCTTCTCCTTCTAGTTCGACCTCCCTCTGTCGTTTTCTGACCCTGCACCCCCTCCTTTCTTTGCTTTATGACCTTCACACTGTAACATATCTGAAGGTCTCTCTACCCATTTAAATGTCACCCGTTCCCTCCCTCATCACCAGGCCTCTCATTTTCTCTGTTAGTCTTCACATTTATACTCTGATTTGACTCTCACTCCTTCCTTTTGTTATTCTCTCTCTCCAAATGTTTGAGGAAACACTCAAAGACATCAAATCCAACCTAATTTTGAAAACAAACTGAAGCACAAGTCTAACCAGTGATTTTACTCTCTCACTTTTTTATTCTAAGGATTCACTGTGAAGACGATGCTGCTGACTGAAACACCATGACGTCAGGACATGAATGTGTCCACATATAAGCAACATGTGTTCATGTGTAATGATTCACTCATATTGACTCTGAGTTAGGCTGCGGCTTTGCTGTCTGGGATTGTTTAGGATAAGTGAGAAATCTGTGTGTTAGCTGGGTTAATATCTGGAAGAAACCCTTATATAATATTCAAGTTGCTGTAATTAATTGTAAAGTCTTTCTCTCTACAGATGAGGGCCGGCTCAGAGAAGCTCCAGGATATCGTATTAGCACACTGTCAGTATCAGCTGATATCAGCTCGTAAAGCAGTACTGATATCATGTCAATTTCATTTTTATTGCAGATTTTTTAAAACTTGTGCAGATGACCTTTAATGATTGTCTTTGCTAGGAGTATGACATTTGATTTACCTGCCAAAATAAACATTTCATGGTCATAAACAACCAAATGTGTGTCATTTTTATTTTAATATTATCCTTTCATGAACCTACAGCTGTGCATTTGATGCGCTATTGTCCCATCTTTGCAAGATGTACTGTTATGTACTGATATAAATATTTTTGTAATATGTACTATTGATTGACTTTTCATTGTATACTGTTTGAAGTGACACCTGTCGGAGCAAATCCAATATGTGGTGTTGGTGTGGTTAACCTATGAAACCTGGGCATGTTTGATGTACAGTATACAGTGGCGCTAACCATTTGTAAACTTTCTGACTTGAGGAAGATCAGATTTGGATTGAATCATGATCTATGTAAATAAATGTATGGTTTGGAGTCGGTGTGCCAACATGTGAAGTGCATCTAATGACACTCCTTCTTCAATAAAACAAGACTAAGAACAGACAGACATGCAGGCTAGCAGCTCCGTGAAGCTGTACAGAGGCACAGCTTAGGCCAGTATTACCATGTTCACCATTTAGTTTAGCATGTTAGCTAAAGCACTAAACACAAAGCCCTTAGTCTTGCAAGTATGGGTGGGAAAATATCAGAAATTGGTATCAGCTTCACAGTAGTTTTATATAAATGTAACACTACCATGACAAAGCTACATATATTAAAACTGTAAGTCGTCCTGATCATCCTCTGGTGTTCCTCCCCTCCCTGTGCCTCTCTACCTCTTGCTGGTGGGGAAGAATCTGGAGCAGGTCTGTCCGTCCCAGGAGCAGTAGGGGTCTCTGGCCAGGCAGCACTCAGCGCAGTCGCTCCCGTATAACTCGCACCTCTGGAGCCCCAGCTGGGCCACACCGAGCTCACTGGACACATACAGCTGTTTCTGTGGAGGAGAGAGAGAGAGAGGGAGTCACCAAACCTCCTCCTCCTCCTGTTACAAAAAGGGAGATGAAAAAGGATGACTTTGGAGCGTTAGATGTCCATAACAGAAATATGGTAAACATCTTTCTTTTTCGGTTGTCAGGACAAACTCATCTGCGAGTATCTCAACACACACAAAACAAGTTAGCTGAGGAGACGAGGTTCGCATAATCCCTGTAAAGTCACAACTGAAAATTCATTTTTACAGGCTGGTTTTTATATAAAATTATGTTGTGTTTTTTTTAGGTGTCTTTATGCTCCTTTTTATTCCTTTGTATTTATTTTGTTGGAACCAGAGTTTGCCATTGTGGTTAGGGTTAGGTTAGGTTGATCTGTGTTTCTCCTTAAACTTTGTAAAGTTTTGTAAGTACATAATAAATATCACAAATACACAGACAGACACATAAAAGTCAGAAGACAGACAGAAACACAGGTAGACCTACTCTCTTGGTTGACAGCTCCATGCTCAGGATGGGAGCGCGACTCTGCAGGATGAAAGGGAAAATGGATGAATTTAGATTCTTTCCTCATTACACAAAAACATATGACAGTATTTACACATTCAGTATGATAATACATGATGACATTTATAGGTGTTTATGATGACCAGGGTAAGAGATGTGATTTAATGATTAGAAGAAGAATCAAGAAGAAATTGGACAAAATCTCAGTTTTTAGTAAGTTTGTCCTCACGTCAAGTTTCTCCCAATTTAGAAATCATTAAATAATGAATGAATGGCATACATTAATATGCTACTTATACTGTACAAATGGCATACAAACACACTTAGTGTACAGCAATTAATAAACAAGAAACACTTGTGAATATCTGTGAAAGTTGTTTTTATACTGCGATGGATGTCACCAAATAGCTTCTGTTGAACCAATGAAATCACCCTGAAACACGAAGCTACGCTAACAGTTTTCAGACAAACATGGAATAATTTGAGGAAGATGGGCGGACAAAAACCATCAGCTCTTCAACAAAACTGATATTTCAGCCCTGCAGAGGTTGAGGAATGCCTCAGAGCTACGTTAAATGCTGCGGCTGGCTTTGAGGTCAGGGCAGCTACTGAGATTAGAAATCTAACGAGCCTCTTATTTTTTTTCTTCACAAGACTAAATTACCCCACAGCTCCATTTTTCTAGCTCACTGACTTGTTTCAGCGTTTCACAAAGGGAGTAAATGACCCCTGACCACTCCGAGCGGAGGGGTCGAACTGAAGGAGGAGGGAGAGATAAAGGAGACTCGGAGTATGATAGAGGGCAGGAGGAAAGGTGATCTGGCTATCCTGCGTCCCGTCACAGCCAACGAACTGACCAACCATTCAAGCGCCTCCTCTTTGAAACCCAGTCAGGGTGCAGAGCAGCCCCCTCTGGCTCCAACCCAGACTCCAGTGGATAGAAAACACTGCAGTTCATCATATGGCTGTGTGCTGGTTTACCCCTGTGCCTGTTCTCATGTGAGGCTGGTGGAAATGGGTTAGTTCCTGTTTTAATCTCAGTTATAAGTAAACAGACAACATGCATCTGGTATCCTGTTTGTTTGTGGCATGTTGTGGTTTTCTGTCTTTCTTCCTTCCCTTCACCTGTGCTCTGTTTCAAAGCTCCTTCAGCCTTATTTATCTCCTCCACATGTTCTCCTCTATTTCTGTCTCCTCTCCTCTGTTCTTTCCAGTTTTTGTCCGACTGTATTTCCCTATTTTGGCCTCTTCTCTCGTCTCCTTTCTGCCCTCCTCACTCCCCTCGCTCCTCTCTTGTCTTCCATATTAGCTTATTTACTGAGAGGAGCTTGGGAAATATGTGCCCTACTATCTGTTTTTCTGTTTAGTGGAGTTATTCCAGACAAATATGTTCCATTGGAAACTACATGCAAGGCCTCACGCAGCGCATCACACGGTGCAGGGCTGGCTGATGGGCACCGGGAGACACCAAAAAAAAAGCTCTGTGGTTTTAGCCATAAAAGTCCTGTGTAGCTACATGTGTGTGTGATTGGTCAAAGTGTTCGTTATGATATGAGTAAAATAAAGTAAAGTAAAAGTAAAGTTAAAGTTAAGTTAAGTTAAGTAAAAGTTAAGTAAAAGTGAAGTAAGTCTTGTCTTACATTAATGTTGATGTTGAATGAAGAAAAACTGTCAAAGGTTGCTGCCATTGAAAACCTTTATTGACAGCTGCATCTCACCTGGAAGACAGTCAGCTCCTCTAGAATGATCTCCTCTGTGTCCCAGTTGTCTTTGATGACTGACACGGCCTTCACCACCTTCCCATCATCTGGGAAAAAAACAACTTTACTGTCTATACACACATGATGTACTGGTGCACACACACTGAGTAGAGAGGCTCTGGTTTGTTACAAAACCACACAGAGAAAACAGCTGATTCAGTGATATTTAGGCTTTCTGAACCCTGACTGTCCCCTAATGTTACATTCCAGACAACACAAGCTGAGGCTGACCTGCAGTACCAAACACAATGATGAAACGTGACTGTTTTCTGTTTAACTGGGGACCTCAGACAAAGACCCTGCAGCAACAGTGCATCATTGATTTAACATACTGTATCAACATATTGACAGTTCATGAAAGCCTTTACATTTGCTGCTCTAGACACATGCTAAATGTCATGCACCAGGTAGAACTGTCCCTGCGAAAATCCTTAATGGCAGAGGAAGAGGAACTTTTGGATTTTCAGAAAATCAGCAGTGGTTCGTTGTCTGGCATCTGAATAACAAGTGATCTGGTGGAAAAACTGCCAACAATGAGTCCGTCACGTCACTGACTTAATGACTAACATCCTGCTGATGCACAGACTCTTGGTTTCAGTAACTGTTGGTACCTTCAATAGAGCTTGTGAAGTTATAATTTCGACAGGAAGTTGAGTGCATAATATATTTGGCATCAGGTAGTTTGAGTTGACAAAAAGGATGTTGCTTTTGTTCCCCAATCAAACATGGTGAAGGAGTTTGTGTTTATTGATTTTAAATACTTTTTTAAAACTGATTTATTGGAGACAACAACATGTGACAGTAGCACAAATACAACATGGTTGTTGTAATATTGTACTCCGCTATTTTTCTATATTTAAACAATTACGTTACTTGTTTGCCTTCTCGTTTCATGTAAATGATCCACTTTTTCTTCAGTTTCTGTCAAAAATATTTTCTTTAGCTCTCAGAGAGATAAATCAGTTTTTCCATTGAATACGTTTCCTGAACAACATCAAGCAACTGCACTAAGCACTTTTCTCTGGAGGGTCAGCTTTATACCACTTTCTTGATATAGACTTTTTGCTAGCTACATTTTTTTTTTGATCAAGCAGTTTTTGCCAGGTATCCGTCTCCTCCTTGTAAAACCTCCTCAAAGCTCCCTGGTCCATCACATCCGCGTACTGAGCTGTCTGTCACGAAGTTGTGATTATCACATCAATAAGTCGATCAATAGAGTCTGTCGACACGACCTGAAGATGCCACGCCTCCATTTCAGTTGGTTTAAACTTTTAGGGTTTTCCTTAAAAGTCACTGAACATTCTGTAACTGTTGCCGTGGTAACACAGGACACATTCTATAGTGGTAACCTTAGCAACGGAGGAAACTAAACGTATGTAAGAAACCTCGGGGAGGATTTATGGGATTGTGTCTACTACGACTGCTACACACACACACACACACTCACACACACACACACACACACACACACACACACGTCAGGATGCTCCCAGGGAACCTCATAAACCTCAAAAGATCTCGCTGTGGGAAATCTCCTCTGTGTGTGTGTGTGTGTGTGTGTGTGTGTGTGTGTGTGTTTACAGCTGAAGTACCAGACTCAGACTATTACATGCTCTGTGTCTACGTGTGTGTGTGTGTGTGTGTGTGTGTGTTTATGCGTGTGTGTGTCTACAGATGAGTCTGTCAAACAAAGCCTACCCTACATGGACTAATGATGTAATTGGATTTGTAACATTTCATTTCAGAGTCGAGATAAAATCTGGAAACTTTGTGTTTGTGCTCCTCTGACAGCAGGCCAGCACTTCTGCTTCTGCGAGTCTCGACCCAATAAGGCCAAAAATACACGTGAAGAGACCACAAATCAAGAGTGAGCTTAAGCTCACGTACGTGTACTGTACAAGTTCATCATTAAATAGCTCCAAAATATACAACATGTAGAGTGTAAAAACATTTTGTGAGCCAAAGACGATGGTTCAGTTTGACTTCTTTTATCTGTTCTCCAAATGCCCTTGTTGGAGCTTTGAGATTGTTGATCTACAATCAGTTTATAGCAAACCACGCTAGCCTTCATACTGGCTGTCTGAACAAAATACAACAGTCTAAGTAACTGTTAAATTACTGTCGAGCTATATTTTACTGATCTTCTTTTACTCTTGTGGGCTCTACAGCTGGGTCTCACTTCTCGTTCTTCTGTTCTTGCTATTTTGAGTGCTTCAGTGCGTTCACACTGACAGTTATGGCAAAATGCAGCACTATGAGCACCCGGATGGTGTGCACACTTCTCACCCTCAATGGTCGCCATCTTGCCTACGCAGCAGAAGGGGAGGAACCACCAACCTATGATAGTTGACCAAACTAAAAGTAAAAGCATGTTCATTTTTATTAATTTTTAATAAAATTGAATTGAAGTCCAGTGAGCAATCAAGCTGGCAGATATTTCGGCGGGCAGCAATCGCGGTAAATGTTGGTGATAATGCTCCGCCCGGCTGCAACTCGCCATTAAGAAGAAGAAGAAGAAGAAGAAGCGGTCAAATGTTGCGATCGTCATTTCCAGTAAGAGCACAAAGGCTGTGTTCGATTTGAGACAACACTACACTCAAAATTCACGCACTACGCAAGTAAGTACATAGTGTACACAGTGTACTACATGGAAGCGTACTAACGAAAGTATCTGAATTGAGACACAGAATCTGATTATGTTTAATAGATGAATTACTGTGTTCTACTTCCTTAATGTTGATCTTTCATTGGTGATACTTTGTTTCTTCCTGGCTGGAAGGACAAGTAACTCATGTGACAGTTATTCTATACTTTTGTGAATCCTTGTTACTGCACTAATTTATTTTTACAAACACTAATGGTGCAGACAGACTGAAATTCGCTTCCTATTAGTTTCTATTAGGAACGGGGCGAGACAGATTCACTTCCAGATGCAAACTGACCCTCCTCCTTCGCTTCGGGCAGAGTTCAGTCTGATTGAACTTTGACGTCTGAAAGGCTCCCTGATGTCCAGCCGGTCTGAGAGAGGGAAGTGACCTCTCATTCAGGAAACATTGTTTGTTTATGCTCTTGTTTTATAACTGCATGAAGAAATAACACAAGCAGCAGAGAAGACAGGATGCTGCTCGGCTGTCACACAGTCACAGAGGGTAATAAAGTGTTTGATGAGAAGCTGCATGACTAACAGCTTTATAGACTGTTGTTGTTAGAGCGCTAGCCAAACCCAGTCCAACCAGTTCTGTATTGGTGGCCGCTGAGCCCATTGGAGTCACATGGGGTTAATGTTTCTTTCTCAGGGGCTCAGTAATGTTAATGGATGGGTCAGAGGGTTCTACCGATTCTCCAGTTTCCCACTTTAAATAATGTCCTTAATATTTGTTACCATTCAGCTTGAACTGTTACCTTCTCTGTGGAGCTCCAGGCTACAGCTGCACCAGCGTGAAGGCCACTGGGTGTTCACATCTGAATTATAATTAGCAGGTCAGTTTTGACCTTGTGGTTAATATTTACTGGAGGTCAGGGTTCATTGCTCGGGGAACCTCAGATTCACAGATCTGGTCCTCTGCATACCAAACACAGTCTAACTTCTTTTGGAGGATCCGGTCAAAAGCTCAGCAGCAGCATTTCGGACCACTTGCAAATGATGCAGGGATGCTTTGCTGAGGGAGGGAAGAGGGAGTTACCATCATCAATATCCATCTGCACTTGAGACATAGTGGGCCCGAGTTTTGTTGTTTCTCAGCTGAACAAAACAAGACCGAATCAAACACAAACAGTCAGAGCCTGGTCCATAGTGACACTGGAGTGAGACTTTCTGTTTCTGGTGAAACAAAAAGGATCTTACTCTTTAACAAACAGTCTGTCTCTGTAGGGATCCTTTCCATAATGTTGTCAGACTCAGTCTGAACCAGAGTCAGTGGCAAAAACAAGCACTTCTAGTGGACAGACTTTGACGGATGCAGTTGCCGGCGGAGGCGATCTACTGGACCAACTCCAAAACTTTTGTATTAGTCATTTTGACCCCAACATTTGTAAAAAATAGGGCCCAGGTTTAAGTTTCCTTTAACAGGGATGAGAATGTGCTTAAAACCGAATTAGAAAGCCACCACTCAACTCAGCACATGACCTCAGAGTAACCTGAAGACTTCTCCAAAGCATATTTTATTTTTAGAATAAACCACCTCGACGTAAGCACGTGGCCAAGCACATTACAAACAGCAGCAAAAAAAAAGAAGCATCTATCAGACGGGAAGACGAGTCTAAAGGTTCATCCTGGTCGTACGACGTGAAAATCAGAGCACTTGAAAGAGCAGAAAGAGCATTTATCAGGCAGGTAAATGTGCAGTCGATGGGGAGATGAGAGATGTTGGAGAGGAATCCACTTAGAGGAGATGTATGGAGCCGTCCGAGCACCTCTGGCCCCTCGGCCTGTCACCAGCAGCTAAATAACCTCCGCCATTTATCACACACACACACACACACACACACACACACACACACACACACAGCCATTCACTGTCAAACACACATACAGGATCACAATCACCCACATACAGCTTCAGGGTCTTTTATGAACACACACACACACACACACACACACACCGAGTTACTGCAGCTGGTGGGACACAATGTAGAAAACACACATGCACACCTGCAACACATGTGTGTGTATGTGGACGCACTGACACACACACACACACTTACAAAGACCAAACACACTCAAGAACCCATTCACCCTGTCAGAAGTGTTGCTTTGGGATAAAACAGTAAACCTCTCCATTTTCCACCTTCAGGGTAAACTTTAGAGAGCAGGATGTTTACACACAACAAAAGAACAAATGAACCACACTCAGTCATCCTCAATGACTGCTTAATGACGTGGTTTGGTTAATGTTAATGTGAAGTTGGGGAAAGATGCTTTAACTCTTCTACTCAGCCCAGTCTGTGCCTCTCATGTATTACCATTACGCTCAATCACAGAGCATCCAGTTTTCTGGAATAAATAATTACCTGAAGGTATTTCCTGAATCCTTAAAGACTCTTCTAACCATCTGGATGAAATAAAAATTAGTTTTAACCTGTTTTTCAAGTTGTGACTGTATTTCCTATCCAGGAAGCCATTAAAACAATAGAAGGTAACTAGAAGGTAAATACATTCTTAAAATCCTTTAAAAAAGCAATGCAGCGCTTGTATCTAATCAGGTAATTGGATTCATGCGAGACTGTTTACAGAAGTCTTGTTGAAATTGTCTTAATTTTTAATATGTAAACATGGTACGGGGACCTGGGGGCTAGGAACAAAAATAGACCAGAATAACAAACATGGCCATTAAAATTATTGGCAAAGAGCAGAAACACCTGGGATGTTGATATAAAACGCAGGTGAAACAAAAAGCCCGACAAATTGTGCCTGATCCTGTTCATCCTCTTTTTAACAAATTCATAAAACTCTGCTCTCTGAGACGCTATAGAGCCGCTGCAGCAACCAAAAACATTTACAAAAAGTCTTTCATACCAAACGCAGTAACTTTGCTGAATTCATGACCAACATTCACACTGGAACCACGTCTGTTACTGTTGTCTGTACTGTGCATGTTGTGTTATTTATTATTTACTATGATGTGTTTTAACCAAACTGTAAAGCCGAAGGCTAATTTCCACATTTGTGGACAATAAAGATTATTATTATATGTAATCGTAAAATTCATTATGTTTGGTTCATGTTGTACATTGAGCATGGATATTATGTATTTTCTGACAACCATCTTTGTCCGGATTAGGAAAACACAGCTGCTAACATGCAGGTTAAAAGGTTAAAAATCTTTTTTATTGTGCAGCAAACGAAACATTTCTTCATTCAGATGGTTGAAAGAGTCTCTGAGGATTCTGGAAACACCTTCAGATCAGCGGTGTGTGTTTTAATAAAAGACCTTCTGGGTTTTTCAAAGATTGCCGTGTTTTTAATTTTTGGGAAATCGTATGTTCAGCTCTTTAAACATCCATCTCTTATTCTCTTCTACCTCGGTCCTAAACTCTTCATCTACTCTGTGAACATTCGTACCAGTATGTTCATTTTAGAGTAACAAGAACGTTTTTGGAGTGACAGCTGGACACCTTAAAGATAAACATATAATGAAGTGAGTCGTTTATTTCACCAGAGTGAAAAGGACATTTGATTTCTGAACTTTGTGTTTTCAGTTTTATATGCATCAACAGCAGCTGTGTGTCTTTTTCCCGTCTCTCTTATTTCTCTGTTTTTCTGTTTTGGAGATAGTGTGGCGCTCTGCCCACAGTTTCCACCATCTCCTTCTCCACTTTCCAGCCTCCGTGTCTTCTACCACCACATCTATCAACATTAACCCTTGCTCTGTCCTCCGTCTAATTTCTTTTAAATCCCTGTTCGTTTTTATAAGAAAGCCTTTGTCAGTTTGCTTCCATGCCATCTCATATGTCTTTCCTGTTTTCTTTTTTCCACTCTTGTCTTTTTTGTTGCTCTGTCTCACACTTGATCTGTTTTTCGTTTCCTTGTAGCAACTTTGCTAAGAAACATGTTACAAATGAAGCTTATTATTATTATTTCACACTTTTTCTCTCTCCATGACTCTGTTCTTCCTTCCTTCACGCTCTGTCCTACATTCCCAATCAATTACATTATCACTGATCATCACATATAGTACCACACTTCACCTGTCTCCAGTGCGTCAACTTCAACTGACATTTCAACATCTTTTACTTCAAAATAACACTTTAACTACTTTCAGTGCTTACATACAAACCAATAATGTTACTGCCAAAAAGGTTAAAACTTGAAACTGAAACTTCAACTGCTTTAAGTGTTTCAGCTTAAACTGCAACTCCTGTATAAGAGTTTACATGCAAATAATTCACATTTTAAGACATCTTAACCTGCTTTCATCTCTTTTTCTTCAAATGACAGCTGCTTTCAGCAATTAATATTTTAAAACATCATGTTCACACCCGAAATTCTTAGTGTTTTAAGTTCAGCTACTTTGACTTTCAACTGCTGTCACTGCTTACATGCTAACTGACACTTCAACTATTTACAGTGCACACACTTTAACTTTTTATCTTTTAGTGTGTACACCTGCAATTTTCACCTTCACTTTTCTAGTTTTTCTTTTCCTTTAACTTCTCTCTCTCAACTCCCTCCCTCTCGTCCTCCTCCTCACCTGTGCCCAGGTGTAAGACATCGTAAGGTCCGTCCTCGGCGTCCACCCTGTCCACTACGACCCTCTTCAACATGTAGGCCGCGTTGACCTGGGTCAAGATGGGTCTGCCGC
Organism: Macquaria ambigua; assembly: GCA_008360985.2. Lineage (NCBI taxonomy): Eukaryota > Metazoa > Chordata > Actinopteri > Centrarchiformes > Percichthyidae > Macquaria > Macquaria ambigua. The sequence continues at coordinate 36,489 of VMKM01003200.1, forward strand.
CCAGAGGCAGGACGGGCTCCCACATCAGCTGGTGCTGCCGCATGAAGCTCACCACCTCGTCTGGGAAGTCCTTGGTGGACTTGTGCAGAGCGTCGTAGGTCTCGCTGGGACACTGAGAGACAAGTCAGAGAAATATTATAAGCAAAAAGGTCAATGAGCGTGTTCAAAGGCTGAATGTCAAATCAAGGCCTCAATGTTAGAGGTTCAGGGTTAACTAACAGACACTGTTCAGTGGATCCCAACCTGAGGGAGGTGAATCTGAAGGTCACACGTTCATCATTTTCTGTCTTTCTGGATGCTTTTATCTCTTCAGGTCTCTAGAAATCTTATATTTGAATCAATTTGAGAAGGAAAATTCAATGTTTTGTTGAATTGCTTGCAACACGTGTTCACACTAAAGCATAACCTGTGACTCAGGGTCACATGTAGACATTCATTTGTGAAAAGCCAAAAATGTTGTGAACCACTGAACTATTTTGAGTAATTACAGATAAGTATCATCCAAAATGCAGTATGCAGTGATTTTTAGCTGCGAAAAGTCGTCTACAATCTCCATCATGATCCACTATTTAGAAACTATGCTAGATTTATAAGATAATACCAGAATCTTTCACGTTTTACCAGAAATATTAGAAAATTAAAAAACAGTGAACAGATGGCAGACAGAGGAGGAAGGGAAGGTAACGTTAGGGAGGACAAGTTGCTACAAAAAAATGATTTTCAGATGTTGATTTGTAGAGAAAGTCATGTTTCCCTGGAGGAAAGGATAACAAGAGAAAGATGGAAAGAGGAAAAACTGCAGAGCAGGAGATCTGCTGAAGAGATGATACGAAGATTGATGCACTGACTGATGATCTGGATGAGCAAAGAAAGAAGAAATGTGCAGCTCAGTGAAATGAGCTGAATTAGAAGCCATTACTTTCTGTGCAGTGTGAGTCAGTGATCAGAGGTTGTGACCACAGCATCTCTGTGACTGTTTCATTTTTCTTTTAATCATTCTGCCTCACCCGAACCTCTCCCCCTTCCACACACACACACACACGCACAAACACTGACGTGGCTGACCTCTTCTGCAATCAAACACACGATACAAAACCGCTCCACAGAGAGGCGAATTCCCCAACAGGGAGAATGAAATAACACCTGACACACTCAAACACTAAAACCTCCGCCTTCCTGACAAGTTGAAGTTCCCCAGAGGAGTTCACTGCTGAGGTGTTAAATCACCAGAGGTCAGACCCTCTCACAGCTTCATCAGCTTGTTTTCATTACATGTGTTCTGTGTGTTTGGAGTCTGATCTCACAGGAAATTCTTAGTTATTTACACAAACATAAATACCATCCTGTCGTCACGATATTTACAGAGAATTATGGACCAACACCTTACCCCATCCTTAAAGTTCACTTCACCCAAATTATACAAAAACATATTTAGTCACTCACACCTTGCAGAAAGTTTAAGTTTTATTTGCAAGGTTTTGAGAAATCTGCCTCTTAAATTTCTGCTGCAATCTTAATACAATGAAAGTGAATGGAATTTCAATTGTGATGCTAAAAGCAATAAAAATACACTCAAAAGTAACATCTATTCACAAATAAGTGTCCTTGTTACACTGGATAACCCACTGACCTCTCTGTAAACTATTTTTCATAGGTTTTGTTTCTTTGGTAGAAAGTGAAATAGAAAAACTCCTGGAGACAAAATGCTGTTACCTCAAATATCTCAAAACCTGAGCACACAACTATCTGAAGCAGTAAATAAGTTATAAAATATGTTTGTTTTGTGTGTGTGATTTGGTTGAACTGAAACTTTACACCATGTATTACTCACCAAACTTGAGGTGAAGGTATCCTTTCGTTCTTTCTTGTATTGAAGCTCACATTAGCTCTGCACCTCACTGTGTGTGTGTTCTCAGAGAAACTGAACTGAGCATTTAACCAAAAGAATTAACCCTAAACTCAACACCAAAAACACCAAAAGTAAAAACCTAACTACCTTATGTGTGGTGGCAAGTTTGCAGTTATTAAAATGTGGCAGTGCAACGAAAAATAATTTTTGTAGGATGTGATAAAAAAGTGTGGTTTTTGTAGGTTATGGTTGTGAGGATACTTTGGTGTGTGGGTGTGTGTGGGTGGGTGTGGGTGGGTGGGTGTGTACTTACAGTTCCAGGTCTTGGATAGGGGATGCGGCCCTTGTACTCCACCCAGCGATAGTCAGGACCTTCTTTGTGGGCAAACGGCCCGTTGAAAGCAGCTCTGATGGACGCCATGGAGTACACACACACTGCTGAACCACGAAATATAGAGCTGCAAGAGAAAGACGAGTTGTTGATGTTGGACGTGGTAGAAAGGTGCAGTAGGAAAGGAAGAGAGTTTGAAGGAGAGAGGGGCTGAAGAGACAGATCAAAGCAAAGTAATGAGAGTGAAGAAGAGAGAGAAAAGGGAAAGAAGACAGGAAGGAAGGATAAAACAGGAAGGAAGGAAGGATGGGAGGAGATGAGGGAATGAGAAAGGGAGGAGAGGAGAGAAAAAAGAGGTGGGAGTGCTTTATAACATCAGGGTCACAATAACACGACCAGCTGGGCCCCTTGACCTTTGACCCTGACACCCACCCACACTTGACCTCTGATCCTCCATCCCGCTAGGCGTGCACGTGCCGGCTGTGAGTGTGCACGTAAAGGAGCAGAAGACCTCTGCTGCTCCTCTCACCGACAACAGCAAACTTTACACAAACCTTTTAGCAAAGTCACAGAAGTTCACATTTTTCCACATATTTTTTTGACTAAATTTGATGCAAAAAACATTCTATGACAGTGAAATGAATGAATAATGAACTAAAATATGATATTTTGTTATTTGTTTTTAAGAAATCAGTTTTTTTTCTTTACAGATTTAGGATGGTGGCTTGTTCTTAAAGTTGTCCATGTTTTATTTTGAAAGACAAAAAGTCAAGTGATGTTATTTAAATTAAAACAATTGCACTTGGTAATATTGTAATGCATTTACTGATGTTACGGCTGGCTCAAACACCGAACACAACAATGGACACAACACCAGCAGAGACGTTTACTGCATATGAGTTTATTGAAATAAATGAATGAATGACTGAAAAACCAGGTGCTGCTGCAGGAGGATGGATAACGAGAGAGAGCTGAACAAAAGTTCCTGCCTGTATACACTCATGATGATCAACCCAGAGGGGTCAAAAGGAAACACCAAAATAAAACAGGATGTAACACCCCCCCCCCCATAAAGATGGCACGCGTGGCATCATTCGTACACATGTGACGGGCATCAGCTACAACATCTTCCTGAGGGAGAGTTTGGGGTTTAGTCTCAGGCTGGAACGATCAAACAAAATTTCTTTTTCTCAGGAAAATTCCACGTAGGTTTGCTTTTCACCTTTGGAGTAGCGATGAAAACGCTTCTGGCACGAGCTTATAGGCACTTTAACAGTGTCATAGTCTGTGCTTTTATCCAAAGTTAGCAGAGAGTAAGAGCAAGAACACACTGAACAGCAATGTCCAGTTGTGCTTCGGCTGCTCCAAAGTGGTGTGAAAAATACTTTTCAACATCTTTGTCATTGAAAGAAGGGACTAAATTTATATGGAAGTAACAGTGAACATCATGCTACCAGGGCAGGAGACTTCAAATGGGAGAAACTGCAGGTCTTTAATACACAACTTCCATGCATGACATGCAATAATAAACACTTCAGACTAGACTGCTGTTAAACACATCACTGCTAAACTGCAGAATTATAATTCATGTTGCATTTTTCATTAAAAGTGGTCTCTGCTAAATATATAGACTGGTATGAGTGTGTGGCTGAGTGTATTCTCACCTGGATGTGCTGAAGACACCGTAGATGGTCGGGTTTTGAGGGTCTTTGGTCTCCAGAACAAAGATGTCCTCTAGAAAAACACAGTGATGGCTTTAAAATTCAACATTATGCATGAAGTCAGTTTCTTAGAATCTAAAGACAAATCATTGATGCATCATTGAAGTTGTGTGTCCCTCATACTGAGGAAGCTGTCTCATTATTAGCTCGTCAGTCACCTGGAAAACACCTTGAATTGCACTAACATACAAATAAAGGTTAATTGATTGACTGATTTGGCAAAGATCCATAATAACTGGAAATACTTGGCGTTCATTCTACATTGTTGTGAACGGACGAGCCTAATTTAATGAGTGAAAAGAATAAAAATATGAGCTTAAAGAATTATTCAGAGACAGTTTACAGCTCATCATTTCAAGTGGAGGGAGGTGAGAAAAGACGAGGGAGGAGACAAGAGGGAAGGAAAGGAGGGACAGTTCTTGCTTGTCAAACGTTGTCCTGAGAAGGAAGTGAGAAAGAAAAAGGGACATAATATCAAAGGTGTATTCGAGAGTTCAATGAGAAGACGAGGGTGGTGAAGAGGCAGCCAGAAAGGAAGGAAAAGGAGGGAAGGGAACGAGGGTTACCCAGCTCATCAAACTGTGTGTCGACTCCAGACGGACCGGGGACAGAACAGACCAGCCTGGCTTTGAGGAAGGTGGTCCAGCGGTTGATCAGACTCCTCCTCCCCCCTACGTCATTCTGGATGGAGGGAGAGAAGAGAGGGAGGGGGTGAAGTACGATAGATAAAGGCAGGGTGGAGGACAATGAGAAGACAGGGAGAGAGAGGGGAGGGACGCACAAAACAAAAGATGTTGTAATTCACAATCTTTCTCCCACATCACAGACCTGCATGTGAGAGGCTGGAACCATGACGTGTTTTTGCTTGAAAAATGACTTAAACAATTATCAGAACAGCTAATGGCTAATTGATTAATTGACTCATTGCTTCAGATGTACCTGTATAAACTGTTGGGAAGTTGAATGTGCAGAGGTGAGACCAAGTCATTGTTTTGCAAGTCACAAGTAAGTCTCAAGTCTTTGCACTCAAGTCCAGAGTCAAGACTGACAAGTCACGAGTATCAAGTATTTTCAATACTTGATACTCGTTGCAAGCCTTCTTTGATTTTGTCAAGTCGGGTCTAAAGTCATCAAATTTGTGAGCCCAAGTCATGTGACTCGAGTCCAGACCTCTGTTAATTTGTAATAAAACACCATATTTTATAAGCTCTATGCATGTTTTGTGTGCAGAAATCTTAACTGGTAAAGTAACTAAAGCAGTCAGATAATTGTAATGGAGTGAAAAGTACAATATGTACCTCTGAGATGTGGTGGAGTAAAAGTAGAAAGTGGCATGAAAAGAAACAAGTAGTTCAAAATTGTACTTAAGTACAGTACTTGAGTAAATGTACTTAGTTACATTGCACCGTTCTGTCTTTTTTTATACTTTAAGCAGCGACACCTTTAGTCTCTGTGTTTGTACCTTGCAGACTCGAGCCACCCGGCTGTACACCCTCTTGTCCCACTGTCCGGCCTCCACCGCCCTCTCCTTGAAGAAGAAGTAGACCTTGTCGTCGTCCGGACTGTGAGTGTCGGGGATAGAGAACGAGCCCACGAACTCCGGCTCTGAGAGGGAGGCGGGACAGTGTTAGCAGTGTGTGTGTGTGTGTGTGTGTGTGTGTGTGTGTGTGTGTGTGTGATGAAGGGTAGATGTAGTTTCATTTACAGATACATCATTTTGGAATAATTTTCTGCTTATACATCCGAACAAAAACACTTTCTGGAGTCAAAACTGAACTCTCACTGGGACTGAGCTTCTCACCATTGAGCCAGTTGTGGTCATAAGCTTCAGTCCGGATGTAATGTTGGCTGTCGCCCTGCAGAGACGTACGGAAGATCGCAGCGTTGGCTCCCATGAAATCTACTGAGGTACCTGCATACAGCTCACCATCTGGAGAGGGAGGGAAAGAAAGGAAGGAAGGAAGGAAGGAAGGAAGGAAGGAAGGAAGATTAAAAATAACTAATTACATACTTTATGAAAGTCTTTTCTCACCACTCTTGAGCAGAATACTTGCATGCAGAACACAACAACATCTGCATTAAACAGAACAATAAATTCCTCCTTGTGAAATCCATGTTCCTACTGAGAGGGGTTACATTAGCTGACCAATACAGAGAGTTGCAACATTCAGAGCACAATGCTCTGTTTTATCCCTCGCCGCCTTTGGCCTTATTCCACAATGTTCTGTTCCTCATAATGGTCCTGAATAAAACTAATTTACAAGCTGATAACGTATTCACCTCTCTCTCTCTCTGTGTGTCTCTGTTAGCCAGCAACACAACAAAATCGTCTTTTTCCCTGAATCCAGTTGGGAGTTCACGCTTCATTTATCAAAATTCTGCTTTATTTATTAAAATAGAATACCACCTCACAGACAGTACAGTCATGTACTGTAATGCCTGTTTGCACTGCCTTATGTTTAATGTCTACCTCTTATAACTTGTTTAACAAACAACAGCAGTATTCAGTTCTGTCCCTTCAGTAAAACAGAGTCTGTATGAAGGTCTTTCACTTCAGAACACATCAACTCAACAAGTGTCACATGATGTGTATTGCTCAGTTGTTTTCAATATCAAACTGACAGAACTCCCCAGAACCACTTCTCCCTTGCACGCAATTTGCAACTCCCCAGAGAGCTAGTAAGTCCTGCAGTCCTCTTGCATGAGTTGATGCCACATTAATCAAACAGCAGATATCTCATTTTGCAGTGAAAACACCTCCCGAGGCTACAAATCTCCAGTTACAACCCATGTGTCTGCTGTTGAGGGTCCAAGTCCTCTTTCTCTAGCTGCCACACAGACACAACTTTCTGATTTAAAAAAAATACTCAGTTTGACAACTTAAAGCTGATTTTATGGGGGGCTCCTTGTCTAAAGCATCCAAATATAGTTGATGTGTGTCGCATGGGGGCAACAGCTGACGTCAGCATGTGAAACAGCGTGGTGTGTGTGGAGCGGACCACACACACCACGGCTGCACCGACGCTCTGCAGCCAGGAAGGAGACAGTGGTGGGATTGTACACTGCAGAACATTAGTGTCACCAGAATATGAATACGGCTGTTAGAGAATGACAGAAAATGATTTAATATATCCACTTCTGTGTGTGTGTGTGTGTGTGGGCGGACACACAGTACGTTATGTGTGGACTGGATGAGACCCACCAGTCAGTCTAGCTGTGAAGGGCTCCCTCGGACTGAAGGGACATTTTCCTCTGCCTGACTCCACCGTATGAGACAACATGAACGATGGCTCCTACGAGAGAGAGAGAGA